>JAAGAY010131231.1:41789-92536 GCA_011801015.1 Ardeotis arabs
AGGAGATGAGACTATATTTGAGGAGAGGAGAGAAGATTTGAGGAGCGGAGAGGAGATTTGAGGAGAGGAGAGGAGATTTGAGGAGAGGAGAGGAGAGGAGAGGAGAGGAGAGGAGAGGAGAGGAGAGGAGGCTATCTATAAGAAGAATCTGAGAAAGGGTGGCAAAAAGCAAGATAGCCAAAAATAGATAGCTACCAGAGTAATTCTGCTAGAATACTAGTTCTAGAGGATTAACTCTGTTAGCATTAGTACACAAGTAATACTATTGCTACTCTACTATATTGTTACAGGAGCCCACTACCTGGAGAATGTGCCTTTCCAGGCACAAGGCTATTGTTTCATCCAACCTTACAAAAATTATGCATACAGACGTAACGCACACGCACTGTGTCCAGCACTAATCCAGTGGGGTATTGATCTGTTGGACAGCTCAGTCAAACCCAAACACTGCCCAAATGTCAGGTATCTTAAATCATGTTGTCCCAGGTACAACTTCAACATAAAAATCACTGTATGTACAAGATAAGCACACCAATGGAGCATTTGCTTTGTCTTCCTCACAGTGTGGAGTGTGAATTATGGGAGCAGAGTACGACCCAAATGGCCTTGTGCTATGGAAAGGAAAACAGACACTTGTTACAACATCATCTTCCTCTCTGCTTCCAGGATGGGTCAGCAAAGTTTTTCCAGATCTACCAGGTCCTTTTTTAGGCTGGCAGGTGCATTCAAGAAGGAATATTCAGCTAGAAGTCTTTCTGATGAATCAGTCACTGGCCTGTGTTGCTTCTGGAGTGGCACATAGGACACCGTATTTCCCCTGGGGCTGAAGAACCCGTAACTGTGCCTCCTGCATTTAGCATGTTTTCCAAATACGCCTGTAAAACTTAGCTTTCAGAAAAGGGTCTTGGTTCTATACAGAAACATTTATTTTCATCATTTTTTCTCCAACCGGTTTTTCTCCAAAGCATGCTTTCTCTTACGTCTGTATCATGCAACAAGGCACCTTCTTTTTACTAAGTCACCAAATCAAAACGATACTGATAGCATTTAATTAGGAGCCTCTTACTTTAAGACCTGAACAGAAAGCAACATTAATTTTTTTTAAAACTTGTAACACATAGAAAATTATAACTGTTTCTGAATTGTTTATCTTTTGAAAACAACTTAAGTATTTAAACCTCATAATTTTAAATATGCAAAACCCCCACCTATAGGTAAATGTAATGATTTGGGAACCTAAATCAGGATACCAAATTTCATCACAGAACCTCTTGCAGTTGCCAAGACAAAAGTCAATGAAGATCAGCATGCCTACATTAAGCTCTGACAGTGTAATAACATAACATTTATGTTGGATAATAACTACGTAAAGGAAGAGAGGAATAAGACTCATTTTTCTAAGTCATAGATATAAAATTAAACCATCATTTGTGCATTTCTCCATAGAGACTATGGGATAAAAATATAACAGTGGGTGATTCCCTATTTATAAACAATATTAATTAGATTATAAAGAAGTGCACAGTTTCTTTGTCACCGATCTAACTTTCTTCATCAAAAGTTTGCAACATATAAGAAAATAATAGAAAAATTAATTCTATTTTTTAAACAGAATGGCCTCTAAATTACTTTATAAAGTTCTGTCATATCAACAGCATTCATTTTAATATGGAATAAAATCAGAGTATGCTCAGAAAACCCTGACAATATAATTTAATTCTTTCTAACTAGGCAGCACAACTAAATGCTCCAGTGAAAAATCTCAATTAAAAATTATTAATCAAATGTTTTGAATGAATTAGGTATGAATGATAAAGATAAAAACAGCTTGTGCATGTTGCATATTTCTGATTCCAAACCAGAAAAAATATCTAGCCAGTTTTAATTTAAAGATTGATCCAATTACTGCCGGTTAGGTCCAGCATCTTATGTGTCTTAATTTATAAACAAAAAAAACATTAAGTAAGTAACTTCAGCTTCGAAAAATCTCATGAATTATAAATATATGGAATATACAGTTGTATAGAGATATCACAGCAAATTAAAAATTATGTGTGTCTCTCAGGGTGGCTTTATTTTTTTTTAAGTATTCGTGATCTAATATCCAAATCTGTTAAGTCTGAAATGGTATTAAATCCTTCTGAAAGCATCTTCATTTTCAATATTTAAAGCAGTCGAGCACTCCAGCTCTGATCTAACAAAACAGTTAAGAACATAAGTATATGACTGCAGAATTAAGCACGTGCATATTTTCAGGATTAGGGGTTTAATCTGTCATTTTTCCTCATGGTCTGTTAAACAGAGAATATATATATGTGTGTGTGTATATATATATTTCTAACTGGAAACCACAATAACTGACAAAAGGATTTAGATAAAGATACACTAGCAGGGGGAAGGTTTTTTTTTTTCTGGGTTTTTGTTTTAAGAAAGACAGAAAAAGAAAGAAATTAGATTTCTGATTAACTGATTTCGCCTCTCCTGCTTCCTGATGTCGGAGGGTTTTTTTTCAGGAATCTTCAACACATTTCTCTTTCCTATTAATTTGCTTTTTCTCACACCTAGCCAGTTCCTCAGCTAGAGGCAATACCATCCCTTACTCTCTTCTCCCTCTTTCAACACCCTTTCTCCAGCAGCTTTTCCAACACCCTGGTTTCTGCCCATGACCTCTCCTGCCATGCCCCCACCGCCGTGTCCTCCTCACTGCATCCTACCTCACAGCCACCCAGAGCCCCTTCTCTCACAACGATCCAGTTTTGTTCCCCAATAACTAGGAGGGGTTCCTGTTCTCACCCCGTGCTTTCTCGTTTTTTGAGGCCAGCAAGATTTTTACTCTTCCTTTCCAAGCTGATGTCTCCAAATCCCCTCTTTACTATTCGTTCTGTTCCTATATGTCTCTTCCTCTTCCTGTTTCTTTAACTTTTACCTTGAACTCAAGCAATTTTCATCTTCATTCACTTCTGACTGAAGACCTTTCCCTTCTCGCTTGTTTTAGCTTGTCTCAGCCACTTGACCCAGACTTAATAATGAACTCTTCTTTCTGATCTTTTAAGCTTCAAATTCCTCTTCTCTGAAGAATAACTTTTCTTACCTGCTATCCTGCCACACATTTTCTGACATCCAGCCAATTACCCTCTCTACATCCCCTTATATACTAACCTTCAGCAGACTCTTCCCACAGAGACAGACACAACTGTTTCATTTCTCCAGAAAGCTCTCTGCTTTCGTTACTTTCCTGCTGCCCCCTGTCTACTTGTGACTCCACACAGTGAATTGTGTATGACTGTCTTGGTAACAATGCAGCTGCAGTAATATAAAGTTCAGCATGAAATGAAAAATTTACCAAAAAGCGGGATGGACAGTCTGGCATCTCACCCACCCTGATATCCTCACAGTGAACGTCATCTTCCCAGACAAACAAGGACAGCACTACATCTTATTTTAAAGTCTTGCCCTCATCAGCCTAAATCTATCTCCTTTAGAAAAGTTGTTCACCTGCTGTATTTTTCAGAAGTCCACTTCTATATGGCTTGGACTATTCCCTGTCTTGAGTTCACCTTTCTGGCAGAGCAACTGCTTGGCTGAGAAGAGTTTTAATGAACTGAAAATGCAAAAAGGGAGCACGCAAGTGTAAATAAAGATCGGCAAGACAGGAGGAGAACAGAAGCACTGCCTGGCCACTTGGGCACAAAACCAGGAAGGCAAAGGCCCAGCTGGAGCCAGCAAGGGACATTAAGGTTAAAAAGAAACAATTCTACCAGAACTCTATTTGCAAGAGGAAGGTCAGGAAAAAAGTGAGCCTGTTGATGGATGGGGAAGAGACAAGCAACAGGCATCAAAGAGGCAGCACTCAGTGTCCTTTCTTACAAGTCTTCATAGCCAAAGCCTGCTCCCAAGTCCCAGCAAGTGTCAACACCATTCAGAAAACAGAGGACCAGCCAACAGCAAAGTAGCAATAGTTTAGAGACTACTTAGAGAAACCAGATATGTTCAGATCTATCAGGCCAGGTTTCACCCAAGGATCTGACAAAGTTGACTGATGTGATTGTGAAGCCATTGTCAATCACTTGTGAAAAATCAAGGTCATAGGTCAAGGTCCCTGATGACAAGGAAAAGGCTAACATTATTCCCATCTTTATGGAAGGACAAGCAAGGAAGGGGGCCCAGGGAACAATCTGTGGGTCAGCCTCACCTCAGCCTCTGGAAAGTGCCTGGCGGATATCCTCTCATAATCCATCTCCAAAGACAGACTGGAGAAGATTACTAGAAGGAGCAGCCAGCAAGGATTTTTCAAGGGCAAATCATGCTTGACTCTCTCACTCTCCTCCCTGAAGGAAGGGTCTGAACAGAGAGTGGTAGAGGTAAAATATATTTAGACTTCTGATACTATCTCCCACGGCAGTCTCCCTTTTAAGCTAAGGAAACAGAGGTGGGACAGACAGATCGGCTGCAAATTGGCTGGACTGCCAGGCTCAGAAGGTAGCGGTCAATGGCTTGACATGCCATTAACAAGCCAGGTACACCAGGGACATGTACCCTTGAATATCTTAATCCATGGCCTTTGCTGAGACAGAAGACACCATGGGCAAACATGCAAATGACACCAGGTTGCAGGGAGGGGCAGGAGTAAGATAGTACAGCCACCGTGTCCTCAGCTTCCCTACTGTCCAAAAAAGCTGTATATTTTATGCAGTGTTTCAAATCAACTGTCTTGCTGAAGTGGAGAGGGTTCACACAGCTTTCTCAGAAATAGCCTGTTTTTCCTCTGGTTTTGTGCTCGTGAGCCAAGCTGGCAGATGCAGAACTTGTAAGTTCAGGTGATGAAGCAGACCCCAAGAGACGCTGAGTTTCAGCAGGTTAGAAATCATTAATGTTTCTATTCCTTGTTTGATTAGGTGATTAAAATCTCCCACCAAGCATGTTTCCAGAGACGCTAACTCTGAAAAAGAGGATTCCTCTGAGGTAGAACGTTTATGTTTTGTTTTGTTTGGCGTTGTTTTGTTTTTGCCATTCAAGGTGAACTTGATTGCTCTTTTATTGTTAGCTACCATGCTTTTTTGGTTCAATCCTGTGAGGTTTTTTTCCCCTACAGCTGTGTCTTGTTTTCTTTCCTTGTTTTTGCTCCTTATAGAAGATACAGTACATTTAATAGCTCTGTGAGGCTTATGTGTATTGCTATTGTTGTGACTGCATTATCACCAACATTTAATGATAATGTATCTCCAGTATTTTGTTAGCCAAACATGCAACTGCTCTTAACTTGCAATAACTGCATAAGCTCATTAAGAGCCACTTCCCATTATCCTACCATATTACTTTGTAGGTTTCAAGTTCTTTAGTGGAATAAGAAGTTTAATTTCTCCTTGATTTTGGGAAAGACAGTGCTTAACATCTTGCATTAGATTCCTGCCTCATGTTTTGCTGCTTCACTCTCTGTCTATAAAACCTTTCTTGCAGTGAAAATTCCTTTCTTGCAGATAAATTCTGTCATGTGGAATGGCAGAAATAAAAGTAAATATATTTAGTGAAGTGTAACATGAAGAACAAGGCAAATTACACAAGAAAATAAATCATACACAGTGCTTCTATACTGGCTATGTAAGACTGTGAAAAAGGGAACAAACCTTTTCTGTCTGACAGACTTCAATTACATTGGAAGTCTGCAGGAAATTTCCCTGGCGATCCTATTGCACACTCCCACATCTTCCTCCTCATTTTCAGAAAGATCAGATCTTTACTCAACAAGATTGATGCCCGTTATGCAGAAAGGGAAACACTGAAATTCATTATTTCAGTGTTGTGATGAAAATCTATAGCATAAGATGTATTTATGGCTATAGTGCATCTGTCCAAGCCAGGCAGACGTGCAAATCTGAATATGTGATGGGTGTTTATGAAGAAATACCAAGAACTCACTCAAAAATAATTCCATATGTAACATACCTAGATGCCCTCACTAGCCAAGCAGACGTACAAACATTTTCCCTAAAGACTTTATCTTCCTATGTGATTAACTCCTGGAGTTTACGCAGCTCCGTTGGCTGGGCAGCAGAGTGTTGGTAGGATTTCCCGCTACAGGACCTTCTCCAGGTGCGGCAAGGATACGGTTTTGCAGGCAGCTTGCTGGTGCCCACAGGGACAAGGCCTCACATCTCCTCGTTATCTGTCCCTGCTCTCCACCTCGTGGCCCTGTCACATCTGGTACATGTCACAACAGTCAGTATGCCAGTAATAACACTAAGAAAAGAAAATACCCACTTTTTGCTGCATTAATGCTTTGCCTTTTTTGAGTGAGGTAACCCAGTTGAGAGCAGGGTGCACTGAAGGCCGAGGTAGGACAAGGTCTGTGGTGGGATACACAGCCAGGAGCAGGAGGGTAAAACCCTGGGCAAGGTCAATTCTTAATACCTTGGCTCATAAAACTATACTTCAAATTGGGATTTCTGTCACATTTAAAAAACAAAACCAAAACCTAACTCACTCCCTCCTCAAAAACCAAACCCTGTAACTTTCCCTTCCTGCTCTGCATAAGTGTTTTCCAGTGTTATCTAACAATATTATTCAGCTGATTTTTCTATGAGACAAATAGCATAAATACTTGTTACATTTGTATTATTTTCCTTTCTAGAACAAGAAATAGACAGGCTTACTGAGCCTGGAAGAAAAAGCTGTACACAGTTTCTGCAGGCTAAGTTGTGAGGGAATCTCAGAAACACCCCCATGAAAATGAGGGTATTTGACTTGAGAAAGTGAGTCTGATAGTCCAAAATGTTGCCATGTTCTAACTTCTGAACAGCTTCTTGAGCAAACGTGGAGTTCTTTGATTTTAATGCAACTTGCTAACTCAAAAGTTGCAATAACACACAGAGCTGGGAACTGTATTTTTAGTTAATGCTGTGTAATATTTTCCATCATAAGATCATGCTGTAAGTTGTTTATAGCACGCAAGCTCATTGTTTTCACAGAAAATTTCCAGCTGTGTAGTTTTTAAGAATGAAGTTGGGGCACATATGGTGTTTTGTCTTTTTTTATTTTTTTAAGTAACAAAATTGCAATTTGTAGCATTAAGGTGTTTGAGCTTTTCCATGTTTGCATGCAGGAGCTGAGATAAAAGGTGCAGTGAAAGAGGTATGATTTCCAAGGCTCAGACCATTGTATTCTGCTGTGTGAAAATACATCCAATCCATCTGAAATTTTAAGCCACTAGAAGAGGTTTATCTGTTCCATGCCACCAGCATAATTGGACAGAGGCTCCCCCTTCCATGCACTCCTCCTTCATGGTGTTCCAGGTGAGCTGTGGCTTCAGCACCAACAATCAGAGCTGGCAAACTTGTATATTTGTCATACCTGTCATATTTGTGTGATCTCCTTGCCTGAGAGCAGAAAACAGTCCGAGTACAAAGCTGAGAACCAGCTATGAAGGAAAGAGAGCTGGCAGGTACAGCAGAGGTGGAAAGATGACTAGGAGGAAAGCCAGAGGAGAGGGACCACAGAGTGGAAGAGGCAAGAATGGTGAAAGAATAACCACGGGAAAACATGGGATCTCAGGCCTAGACAGAGTCCCGTGGGTTGCTAGGTCTTTCCTTTCCAGTAAGTAAAATAGAAAAATTCTGTGTCTGTTTTTCAGATGGCTGGTTGTCAGAGGAGAACTACTTTCAGTGGTACCCATTACACCATTAATTCAAGTGAGAGGTCTGTGCCAGGATATAATGGTTTGAACCTTCCTCGCAGCCACTTAAAAATCAGTCCATCCCAGGAAATGTCTATTTTCTCCAGCTGTTAGTGGAGAGAGTTGTTCCTTTTATTTTTTCCCAAAGGAACTTAGGTTAAGCAAAGCCATAATAAAAGAGCAAATCAAGTACTCAGAAACAAGAAGATTCCTAAATTTATTTTATTGGAGCAAATGTAATTTTTATGTCCTTGTGCAATGCTAGGCAACTTGCTCAAATCACATTTTCCTGACATGTTCACTAACTGGGCATTTCTCATTGTCTGGATGAAGCAATTCAAGCAGGATGCAACAATTCACAGCAGTGGAAGCTGTTCATACAATCATAGAATGGTTTGGGTTGGAAGGGATCTTTAAAGGTCATCTAGTCCAACCTCCCTGCAAGGAGCAGGGACATCTCCAACCAGATCAGGTTGCTCACAGCCCCGTCCAACTCGGCCTTGAATGTTTCCAGGGATGGGGCATCTACCACCTCTCTGGGCATCCTGGTCCAGTGTTCCACCACTCTCATTGGAAAAAAATTTTTCCTTACATCAACTCTGAATCTACCTCCCTCTATTTTAAAACCATTACCCCTCATCCTATCACAACAGGCCCTGCTAAAGAGTTTCTCCCCATCTTTCTTACAAGCCACCTTTAGGTACTGGAAGACCGCTATATATCAAGTTCTATATAAAAAACCTAATTATCCTAATCCACTATTTTCACAACATCCAAGTTTCCACCCAAACTTAAAGTCTAATTAACACAAAAAACATGTAAAGCAGTTTTCAGGCTAGTCTAGTCCATGTGTAAGTGTTAGAGATTTTTTAAAACACATTCAAAAAAGTTACTGGTTATCTTCCTGAGGTGGGAAATTTCTGAACACAGAAGTTATAAGAGCAAGATTATCGTAAGGATATTTACAATAATGTCCCTAATATCTATTGTCTTTATTCTATTTTTTAAATACAAACTGCATATTACGCCTTTTTTTTTTTAAACAAAGATTTAAATTCCATTGGTAAGACACATTTAAGCCAATAGTGGGGACAATCAGAAAGAAATGGGCGATTCTGTGGAATAGGCTTGAGTGCAGAAATAGTGACCAAGGAGGCTCGATGCCATGGGAGATGTCTTCCAGCCATGTAGATGACAGACTATCAGCATGACAGTCAGAGTGTATGACAAGCTCTTTTGTGGGAATATTACCTTTCTATTTAAAAGCACAGAGAGAAACACCTATTTCTAAGTAAGTTACTGAATTTAACTAGATATAGGAAATGAAACATTGACTTATTTGAAAAGGTGAGTTATCCAACAAAAAAAAAAAATTAAAGGCTGCTGCAGTATTTGTGGTCTGAAAGATTTTAGTGCCAGCACTGAATGTTCTAAAGCTACGAACCTTTTCAAGAAGAAAACAACAGGGATACACTTCAAAACTTAATTAGAGGGAATCATACCTCTGGTCCCCACAGAGCCTGCCAGTGCACATCAAAATCAAGAATTTATAAAAATATCTTAAGTAGTTACTGATTTCAAAAGAAAGATGAAGTACCTTTTTATTTTCAGAATATTATATAGGAGCTAATTCCAACAAGAGAGTATTTTCCATGTAAGAGATTAAAACATAATAGTTAAATCTGGTATTTTCCAAATTAGTAAAAAAAATCCCTCAGTTTCCTCTTGCAGTTCAGTCTCATTAAAATCCTTTAACAGATGTATAAATTAAAAAATCATTGCAGTGCATTCTTATGATACGCATACCTTTGCAAAAATAGAATTAGATTCCTATTTTGTATACAGAGAAAGGAAATAAATTAACTCTTGGGTAATATCCCTGAAACATAAGCAGTATGAATGGTGCTGGAGCATAATTAGGTTTGCATAAACTCTCTCCTCCAAACACCCATACACTATGCTATTTAGGGCTAGTTTTGAAAACTGTAATTAAACAGTCGGAAAAGTAACAAAATAACCAGCCACATAAAAGTCATGGGGAGAAAACAAACAAACAAGCCCCTGGTTGATCATTCCGGTTTCTTAATGAATTCTGGTAATTCCAGTAAGTTACAGAAACCAGGAAGGACCTGAGCCACCAGCTCCGTTCCTTTCAAACTTTAACAACTATATTACGCCTCTAAAAAACAAATCACCACCGGGGAGCTGCTCAGCTTACTGAAATACGTTTTTCTCCCATACGCATTCTTGTCAGCTAAATCTATAGCTAATAATTCCTCTCTGCCTGCTCATTTATCCTTACTGAAACAGAAGGAGAAACACAATTCCCAAAGCTCCTGCTAACTCCCTTTTCCAGCCTTGAAAGGATTTTCAGGGGCCGGGAGTTTACAGTTGGGCTGCAGCGTGGCATCCACGCAGCAAGGCATGCTGTCCTGCCTCATCATCTCTTACAGCGATGGCTGTCACAGGGCTGGCAGAGACACCAAGTTTGCAGACAACTGATGAACTCAAGCTTGCTCGGAGCTGATGACATCTCCGCAGCTTCCTGCATCGGCAAGCCGGGCAAAGCCACTAGACCTGCAATGCCCAGTGTTTCGGACTAAGAAATACACCTTATTTAAAGGACAGACAGCAGGTCCTCAATATATTCATCCTCAATATATTCATCCTCCTCCCCCCGTTCCCGTCATGCCACTCAGATAGTATGAAGCAGGTGGAAATTATTCACGGTTCCCTGCTGGGGATTCCCTCGGCAAATGTGACGGCAGATTAGCCAGCTCCTGAGTTGTCTTCCCTGCGGTTCCCGGGGCTGAGGAGCGCAGCTAGCAGACACCCTGCCAAAATACGCCTGGTGTCAGCTTACCACTCTTGAGGGAGGCTTCCTAATTGCCAAAAATTGGCTGCTATTACCAGGTGTACAGCAGAGAATCAAGGCACTTTTGACTTGCTGGCTCTCATTTTGCTGTCGCCTAGACCCTGCAAAGGACACCTTGACTTTGCCAGGCGTCCTCCAACAGCTGGCCAGGCAAACAAGGAGCAGAGCCCCATCCTCTCCCTGGGCACAGCCAGCCAGGCCAGGGGGAACAGGGTGAGGAGGGGCACAAGGCCTGGACCACAGACTCCTTATCACCCCTGCTCTGAATCATCTTGCCACTGTGGCACTGATAGGCCTCGCCTCGCTGCCAGTAATCCGCACTTTCTGTTTGAACGCAGGGCCGCAGGCACCCTCAGGCCACAGCCTTGGTCAGCCATCTTTAACAGTGCTGTGCACATCCAAAATGGCAGAAAAAAAAACCACAGCTGGCAAAAACCTTCATATAAACATAGCAGGAGGAAAAAAAAAACCTACATGTAAATATGCACATGACTAAATTCTGCCCTGTGTCTCACACCCATACAACTGAAATGAAATAAAAGGCCAATTTCAGCCCTGAGATACACAAACACTGAGGCACGGTTCCTATTTACACCCAGGCTGAACTTGATTAGCACTGGAGCTGTGTAAGTATAATCCAGCACAGCACTAGAAACTACTTTTACATGCTCTGCATAATTTTAAGGCAAACACTTCTTTGTGGCTCAGAGAACGGTAGGCAATTGAGTCCATCACTTTCATGTGGGCTTGGCTGCAGCTCCTACAAGTCTATGGAAAAACACTGTTTCTACACCTCTAATCTGTACAGCTGTACAAGATTAATATTTTCAGGTTCTTACTGAATACTCTGTACATAGAGAAATCTGTTTTTCACAGGGACCATGAACGAGAAGCTTTTGTGGATTTTAAGCAGCGGTTAGCACTTCTGGAAAAACTTCCTAGGTAGCAGGCTTCACTCTACTGTCTAGGTAGCCAGACCGTCAGTTCCTTTCCCTGGTCTTTGTAGAACTCCTTCTCCAGAAATCATTTAAAACAAACAAAAAAAAAACCAAACCAACAAACAAAAAAAACCCACCCAAATCCAAGTAGGAAATACTAGGTGAAAGACAATTTGGGGATTACATTTGCACAACGTACAGGGACATTGGAGATTTTTGTTGTGTGCTCTCCTAGCTGTTCACCAACCTACCAATCCCCATCTCCAAGAAAGAAACCAAACAAAACAAGAAAAGGCCAAAATCAGAGGACAGCAATGCATTAAGGTTTCCTATCTCCTTGGCTGTTTTCAGAAATAAAAGCAGTTACTCACAAAGGACACATAATAGCAGTTTCAGGTAGCTTGCCATACTAGAAAAGAAGTATTTTCCAACCTGCTTCTTCCAGCTACTTGCAGTCACAGAAGAACCTCTGACACCTCAAGCTTGAGAGGGGACCCACAGCTAGATTTTCCACCTCTGTCATGTGGCCCCACACCAGCGTGGCCAGACCCTGCTGCTGCCCTTCCTCCCTGCAGAAGCAGCCCATACACAGTGTCATTTCCCAAAGAGCCTAACCTGCACTAATCCTTAGAATATAAAAAAACCCAACCTTAAAAAGTGGAAATTGAGCACTGGAGCCACCTTTTCTTAGTCTTTTCTAGATGGAGGTTCAACAGCTTCCCACAACAAATAAGAGAAAAGCCAAGAGCTTTTGGTGGTGAAACTATTCTGATCTCTTGCAGCCAGAGTAACTGAAAGGGACTAGGGACACATTTTCAAGATTTTTATAGAAAGATATCATTATGGCATAAAGCTAGTATTGGTATCTTATAATCTTTCATTAGGTAATTCTGAATGCACTGTACTGTGACTTTAAACAGCATAGAAATATCTATTGCTATAATAGAGAATACGAATAAGTAATTCCTATGACAAAAGAGCTTATGTATTGGAAAACAAATGTGAAAGCAGTGAAAAACTTCACTCTCCTAAATCAGCTCTGATTTCCAGATCTTGATACTGAACTATTTAATCATTATGTTTGAATAATATTAGGATTTTGGTACCTAATACACTGCTTTAGATTAGGTTTATCAAGTGTCTAATAAAGCAGTATGTTCATCTCTTTTGTCTTCTGGGTGAGGACTCTTTTATTACACTGTAGTATCTTTTTGGTTTAATGCTGCTCTGCAGCGGATTGCCAGCTCATTAATTTTTCTGCTATAACACACAAATCCCTTTGCTGATCAGTGTGCTGGATGATTGATTCCCTGCTCCCAGACTACTTTTTTTTTTCATTGGACTGCGTTTACCATCTGGTAGATAAATCACCCAAAACACTCAAATTCTGAGTCTGGTTCCAGTCATCCTCTTTGTTTGCTCAGCCAGCAGCACGAATATCACTTGCAAATATGCAGGTTGTGTTCTCTCACCTGGATAACTCTTCCATATTACAGACAGAGGTGTTAACAAAGAGCATTGAGATAATGATAAACCTCTTCTCACTTTAAAAAACAAACAAACAAACAAAAAAGCTAGGCAGCTGTTCTTTGTGTTTTCTAGCCAAAATTTTTGTTTCATCCCTACCATATCCACTAGTTTCTGACATGAAAAAGACTATTTCGTACAGCTCAGAACCAATTTTGCACATTTCAAACACATATAACTATTTTCGCAAAGACATTCTTTGTAGGTGTAAACATCCACGCAAGCAAAGAAAAGAACATCCTTTGCAGTTAAACAGAGAAGAAATGCAGCAAAATAAATTGCCTTCCCAACCCATGTTTTCTACAAGAAAAAATTTCTACAACCTCAACAGGAGTCTGCCTATTTTATTTTCACTTTTATAACCCTGAAATGATACTTCCATAAAATTATACTTCCAATCAAGACAGGGAAAAGGAACTCTGCCTCACAGAATTGCCTAGGTAAACTTTTGTGAGAGGCGGAGGATGAAGGAAAAGCTGCTGGAGAGACATGGTGCTTTAGGAAAGTAACAGTTCATCTGCCCATACGCACATGGTGGTATCGCTCGGGAGGGGGGTACCTTTCTTTAGCCTTTCTAAGGATTTTCTGCTGCTCTCCTCTGCCCTGGAGAACCCGCTCGGCACAACAGACTGACCTCTGCCTCTCCCAGAGGGATCAGATAAAAGCAGCACACAATCAGAGTCAATACTAATTGGCAAAATGTAAACAGTTAATTAGATCAATGCTTTCCTGAGTTTTAAAGCAACAAACTGCTATCCAGCCACAATTCTTTATCAAACTTTCTATGGAAATACCCGTTGAAAACACTGTTTGAGCTGTCTCCCTCAATCCGCTGAAGACTTTATCTCTTGGTCTTGTGTTTTATGGACACCCGTAAGGATTAAAACTTACATTATTAAAAGCACTCGCTCATTTTGAACGCCTAAACTATTTTGGGCATTTTCTGCCAATGTACTGACACCTTTACTTAGCCCATATCTCAAGATTTTATGCTGCTTTTGTTAAAATTCTTGTTTGGTTTAAAATGTTAGAGGAAATCTAGCAACTTCTGCAAATGATGTTTAATTACTTTCTCTCTGTAGTCATATGTGAAACTGCACGTGAAACAGTCTCTGAATGGAGAGCAAGTAAAACTCTTCTGTATGCTTCAGCTTTAAGCAATCGAGCACTTTCTCACCTGCTGCTGAAATATGTGTGTTTACAGAAGGTTTTCTATAGTCTACACAAGTAGATGTGACAGCATGATTTCATTGGAGGCTGTGTGTTTCTTCTTCCATCACCATATGCAGTGCTTTCATGAGTTAGTAACTGACACCAGTTAAGCGCTTCTTCAAGCAGGATGTTTTGGTCAGCAGTAGGTGAGCACTGAAATGTGTCAGACTCCTGAAGACGGGTGGAAATGTGCCAGTCTGGGAAATAATCAGGGCTGGATCTGGGGTAAAGCAATTGGAGCTCCTAAAATTGAGCATTTCATTTTCATCTCGAACACACTATGGTGATCAAGGGCAGATCAATCAGAGTTTGCACAGAGTTTGCTCTCTGACTTGACTGGCCGCTTCCATTCACCCCATCTGCTTCCACATTGATCCAGTGATATTGATGTAAGGCAGAGGAGATGCCCCAGGGTTTTTCTTTGAGGAACCCGGCTGTTGCCTGCCAGCAAGCCAGGCAGCTGGAATGAGGCCACCTATGGAGTCTTTGCAGCCAGGGAGAGCCAGATTTCAGGAGGTTTTGGCCTCCAGACCAGACCTGAGAAGAACCATTTCATGTCCTGAACACCCTTTTGTCTGTTTGCCAAGAACATCACACCTGTCCTCTTCTTTAGCTCCACCCCACGGGATGCTCTATGTGTCTTATGAAAGCGCAGGGAGTTTTGCACCTATTTAAGACACACAGAAGCATACTGAGGTCTCAGCCTGGTAGAAAGGGGCTGGAGGGGAGCCGGCAGCTTTGGAGAGAAGCCAGGTCCCTTCAGAAAAATTACTGACAGTTCTGTCTTGTTCCCGATTTTCTTCTCTTTCATTTTCACATGTTTTCCTGCTGATCTTGATTAACACTATTTTTGAAGCGTGGATGAGGATCTTGCCAGCTTGAACATGGTTATATAATGTGGGTGTTTCAAGACTGTAATTGCAACTAAATCTATTTTTATAATACTAAGTCAAAAGAGAGGTATTACAAGGATTTAATTTTATTTTGAATCAGATCCTTTAAACACTGTTGCTGTAACACATAATCTATTATCAGAAAAGTCTTGTCTTTTCAGTCCTTCGAAATTATCTGCTATAATGAGAATTCAAATTATCCTAAAATAAATCCTGATTTGCTAGTCAAACACTGCCTCCTCACAAACCATGCTATGACCAAGGAGGCAGTTTTAGAGTAAGTGAAAAAAAAATTGAACATTGGTATCAGTGTAACATGATATTGCTCTCTTTGACAGAGAATTTCAGATCAGCGATACATATGCAAATATATGCAGAGCTTGGTCAGTCTCCCAGCCCACAGCCAGCCAGGTCTGGAGATGTAACTGGGTAGCAAGAACAGAAGTCCTCCAGGTACTCTTCTAGCAAAGAGCTCCACTGGCACCTTGCTCCCCACTCCAAAGAAGACAAAGGTTCCCTGGTAAGAATCTTTAAGTGAAAACAAAAGATGTAATATTTTTTTCTTTTTAAAAACAAACAAATAAATAAATTGGAGAGCATATGACAAATAAATCCCAAATATTTAAACAACTGATGGCACCACTAGGTATCTACCTAATAATAGAAGATGAAATAATTCTGCTTTCAGATCCCCTTGAAGCCACCTGTGAACTAAATTAGAACTTAAGATAAGATTGTCGGTGTTCATCAAGACAAAGGGACAGATTTCGGGTTTTAATTTCATCAGATCACAATTTTGATTTCTGAACTTATTCCTAATCAGATCTTGTCTGTATCTTCTTATCCTTTTCTGGAAGAAAAATATCACACAAAGAAGACCCGTTTTGCCAAGAAATGTTTTCATAAGATAAAATTGGATTGATTTAGTCAAACAAGCCCTTCTCTACACACTTAGGAGCTCCAAAGAATACAACTCCACTCTCTCACACTCTTTCTCTTTTTCTTCCTGTATTTCTCTGTATTTCTAAAATGCTAGAATTGCAATACGATCTAAGAATAAACTGCAGCAATTAGAGAGGACTATTTAGTTTACAGCATGTTATTTAATTATAATTTTCTTATTATCTAAAGCTATTCTTGGGATAGAATGATTTTTTAAAGAATAATTTATAAAGAACTTCCTTGGTCTTCAGCTCTATTTAATATTACAGAATGCTTAGAAAAAGACAGGCTTTCACCTCCAAAATGCCAACATGTTCACTCTCTCCACTCTGGTTCCACACCATCTTTAGGGACTTATCAAGGAGGAAAAGCAGTAGTCTATGGAGTCAGAAGAATAGATCCTTTTTCAACATGCCTGGTGCTCAGCGTTTCTTCTTCCCCAGATGTGACAGCTACTGTTATTCTGGGAATTATGGCCACTATCTGCTTTGTGGACAGTCACCGAAGTCTGACCGCAGGCTAGAAAAGTCAGAAGTACTTTCAGCTGATGGATCAATGGTGGAACGTGATAATCTCTTTATAGGAAAAGGGTAAATCAAGCCTCCTGTCAATGTCTGTGGGATTCTCTGCTTTCATACTTCTCTTTTCAAAGACCTTGACCACAGCTTCTTTTTTTTTCAAATCCAAGTAAATATTAACTCTCCCCTTTATCCAGTCTACTGTCAACTCTAGAAGAAAACCAGCAGCCTCTAAGTACAAAATACTTATCCTTACATCAATAGCAAGAAAAGAGCCAGACTGCTCTTAATAAAGACAGACATTTCTTGTTCCCTCTTTAACAGGAATTATCAGAGCAGTCTTGGTACAGAAAGAATGTTTTCTGGCAATATTTCCCACAATAAATATAGTTCCTCTTTTCCCCCTTTTCAAAAAATGATAAAGAAATTGGATTCAGTGCAGTCCCTTCAGTCAAGCTTCGATGGTTCCATCATGCTACCGGTTCCCGCTAGTGACAATGATGGAGTGACACCTGTTACAAGATTATTTTCTGCTATTCTGACACTTTCAATTCTACTTTAATTACCTTTCGGTTCTTTAATCAGCATAAGAAATTGTAGTGCAAGGACATTTCATGTCTTGGTAATTACACTAAAGGGAAACAAATACGTCCATGTTACTGTCTGAGTTGTAATTTCTCTTTTTAATCCTTGTTTTTACTTTTTACTTATAGTTGATTTATATTCGTGCCTTACGATAGTTTCTCAAAGTGATATGTAACCTACTGAGTCTAGATCATTTACTTCAGAAGCTCAATCGGCACAAACACGTATCACAGTTTATTTGGCTTGACTGTTATAATTCATTTATGGGAATGTAAGTCATAGTATCTTAGATAAAATAACAAGTTATTCTCGTCCCGTATACCATTTCAGATCAAGTTCATCTATACAAACATAAAAAAGATGTGTATTTCCTAAAATAGTTAGGCTAATTTACCTGAACCTGCACATCTCTTCCATCCCCGGCCTTTACAGTCTTGTCAATGTGGCTTGATATGTTTAGCACAAATTGTTTGATATACAAAAAAAAAAAAAACCTCATCCTCTTACTCTTCAGAAAAACCACAAAGGGTATGTCTGTTCCAGCAGATAAGCACGGATGAAAGCCAGTCCTGAGGTCACATCTGATTCTGGTTCACAGAGTCCCCACTGAGCCCAAGCACAAACCAAGGCTGAGCTGCAGAGACTGGCAGTGCCTGAGGTTTATATCCTCCCAAATCCGTATTCACATCTGCCACGTGGACTGGGCACAGGCAGCCAGGCTGGGCCCCACAGACTGGGCCAAGGGAGCTCCTTGCTTGTGTTCAGGTCTTCCTCACCATAGAGGGCACAGTCTGGACCCAAGCGTCAGACAACAGACGAGCACAGAGTGAGAAAGAGCATACACAAAACTAATTTTGTCCAACCCACTCGTAAACTCAAGTCTTCACCTCACAGTATAGATGTACCAGATACAAACAGCTTTAGACTCCTTATCCTAAGGAAAAAGGTGACATTTTCAGCTGCAACAGCTAGCACATAATGGGTAACATGCCTTAAAATAGTGACAGTTCATCCTGGTTTGAGCCCTAAAACCGTAATCTGTCAATAACTACAGACAGCATTTTTGAAAGTGTGCCTTCTCCTCAGTGCTGATGTATCTTAGATGCTTCTGAGAAAGAGACTGTTGCAAAGGTGATTGAATAATCACCTCCCTAGGAAACTGCTTCCTTAGGTGTTAGGAGCTTGTGCCCCAAATGTTGTGTTTCTAACCCTACCATAGCTTTGTTCATTTAGGTTTTTAGCACTTTTAAAGTTCTCAGTGTCCCATTCTGCCACTGTCAAACCCTTTTGGAAGGAAGCCAAGTTGGCAAAGGCAAGGGCAACGTTCGAGCAGAGATGGTGTCCTGCCGAGGTAACATATTGCAAGTACTCCCCTGCTTTGGTTTGGCCTCCGTGACCTCAGATTTTGCCATTCCCCACCATTCCCACAAGCTGTCAAGCACTGAACAAGAGTGCACCACTGGTAGCCTGCACACAGGAAGCAGAAGACATGTTCTTAATTTCTAGTCCTTGATTACAGCAGGTGCGAATATGTTACATAGATCACATCAAAGTGCTACACAGCCAAGACCTGAGCAGGCAATTTCTTTCTTGAAACGTGCATGCTATGTCTCTTCTGCTAGCACTGGTATCCAGCAATAGTAGGGATGCACAGGCATCCCTGCTAGAAGGTCTAGAGGACAAACTCGATAGTATCTAACAAAGTAATGGAAACAAAGAGTCCCTAATCGAACAGCCTCTGCTGTACATCAAGGATATGGGGGAATGACGACCTCAGCGCTGAGGAAAAAGATTTGCAAATTCTGAATGAGACCGCTTTCATCGATGGTGGAAATTAGATAGGAGCAACGATGAGACAAAAAGAGATATTATTTCTCTGTGGTACCACATGCATCTCCAGTAACAGTGACAGTAGCCACAGTAGCACTGCTCCCTCTTTGGGTGTGTGCAATGATCAATAATTAATGTGATTTTTCTCTTCTGTTGTTATACTACACAGACTTATGTTCATGTTCCTGCCTTATCTGCATTTAAACTGGATGTCCTCTTCCTCGTCTCGCTCACTTTCTCTGCCCTTCCTAACTCTTCTTTCTCTAAAATACTGTTCACACAAGGCAAAAACAAAAGCATATGATGCAGCCAGTTCTTGCCGCCCTTGTCCACCCACAGTGAGTTGCTCCCACTCTCGGCTCTGTATCTTTTCTCATAATACTTCCTTGCTCCCTTCTGCTCGTGTATCAGCCATCACCTTCCACTCCCATCCCTCTTCAGGATCCACTCTTGTTGTCCAGCCTTCAGATGCTTTTGTCCCACTGATGATGTCTATCCCTCCCCTCTCATCCTACCACATTTTAAAATATCAAAAGACATGAGCTGTTTGTACTTGTTCTACTCCTGTTGGCTTACCACGTTCTCTGCTTCACTTCTTTTTTCTATCATTTCCACGTTCTCGGTTTGCCTAATTTATTCCATGAGTTATTTTAGGGCAGAAACCATTTCTCTAAAGCATATTGAAAGTTGAGATAGTGTATATATGGTGAAAGATGGCTCCACTATAGCTTTCTCTGCTCTTCTGCCTAAAAATTTACAGCTTTTTGACAGCTTGTGCTTCCATGCTCTATAAACAGCCCATCATACACTCAGCCATCACCCTATCACAGGATGGATACTTTCCTTTGTCACTCCATCCCCTTCCCTCTCCCTGATGGGTAATTTCCATCTACTGTTACCTACAAACTATTTCAGACGTGTTATGACTGTGTAAAAGAGAAGCATTCATACCCCTCAGAAGAGGAATTCCGTGAAAGAGAAGGTGTCCTTAATTTTTCCTTGACCTCATTCAATCCTCAATAAGCTATCCTGAAACAATTTTATCTTTACTCATGTCACTCAAAGAGAATTTAAGAAACCGGGGGCAGCATATAGCCTATGAGACTCACAGGAGGTGTGTGGAATTGTCCCAAACAAGCATATTTTATCATATGAAGGAGCAGCAAGCTGAAAGGCTTACCAACAGAAACATACCTCTGTGAATCAAAATCAAATCCAAACCAATGCACTGAGCAACCTCTCTAGTTAAGTCTGTGTCCCTTTCATCAAAGTTCTCAGCATTTGGTCAGTTATGATCAAATTGCAACCCCTGTGGCTGTCACACGTGTGACCGGAGCGTATCTCACACGGGAGATTAAACTAGACTGAAACTGAAACTGAAGATGCCCATGAGCAGTGTGTGTCACTCGAGAGTACCAGCAGATGAGGAGCTCATGAACTAACTACACTTTGTACTTACCTTTACACTTGGGATGCTTAATAACTCCCTGTAGTTCACAGCCTTTATTAAGGACACAACTGTCTTATAGCCTGAGCAGAGAAGCAAGCATCAGGTCACCCTACTCATGGACAGTCAATGAGTACCAGAAATGTTACAGAAGATTACTACAGGTAGCGGTGGGAATAATATAACATCCCTAAAAAATCAAATCTAAGATTCTCATTCCAGAAAGAAACATCAACTTATATTTTACCCCATTCTGGATAAAATGGGGCTATTTCAGTTTTCCTAGCCCAGCAAAGTATGAATTGACAGATGAACATACAAGTCCACATCATCAATTAACCTCTAAGATCACCAAATCCAACCATTAACCTAGCACTGCCAAGTCCACCACTAAACCAGGTCCCTAAGCACATCCATCCTATCGCTTGTTACTTGGGAGAAAAGACCAACACCCACCTCGCTACAGCCTCCTTTTAGGTGGTTGTAGAGAGCGATAAGGTCTTCCCTCAGCCTCCTCTTCTCCAGGCTAAACAACCTCAGTTCCCTCAGCCACTTCTCATGGGATTTGTTCTCCAGACCCTTCACCAGCTTCGTTGCCCTTCTCTGGATGCACTCCAGCAACTCAATGTCCTTCTTGTTGCGAGGGGCCCAAAACTGAACACAGTATTTGAAGTGTGGCCTCACTCAATGCTGAGTACAGGGGGACAATCACTTCCCTAGTCCTGCTGGCCACACTGTTCCTAATACAAGCCAGGATGCTGCTGGCCTTCTTGGCCACCTGGGTACACTGCTGGCTCATGTTCAGCCACTGTCAGCCAGCACCCCCAGGTCCCTTTTAGCCAGGCAGCTTTCCAGCCACTCTTCCCCAAGCCTGTAGTGTTGCATGGGGTTGTTGTGACCCAAGTGCAGGAGCCAGCACTTGGCCTTGTTGAATCTCACACAATTGGCCTTGGCCCATCGATCCAGCCTGTCCAGATCCCTCTGTAGAGCCTTCGTACCCTCAAGCAGATCGACACTCCTGCCCAGTTTGGTGTCATCTGCAAACTTACTGAGGGAGCACTCACTCAATCCCCTAGTCCAGCTCATTGATATAGATATTAAACAGAACTGACCCCAGTACTGAGCCCTGGGGAACCCCGCTTGTGACCGGTCGCCAACTGAATTTAACTCCATTCACCACAACTCTTTGGGCCTGGCCAGCCACCCAGTTTTTTATCCAGTGAAGAGTACACCCATCCAAGCCATGAGCAACCAGTTTCTCCAGGAGAATGCAGTGGGAAACGGTGTTAAAGGCTTTACTAAAGTCTAGGTAGACAACATCCACAGCCGTTCCCTCATGTTCTTCCCTTGCCCAGGGATGATGCAATTATACCACAATTTAACAAAAGACTGAACAGCAATGCGTGTGCCGAAGGGGCAGAATCAAGGCTGAAAAAGCTATCTTAATTTTCATGCGGTCTGCCTGTGCAACGTTCTTCTGCTGCAGAAAACTGTTTCTTAAGCAGTATATTCTGGAGTAATAAAGGAGACGAGTTCAGCATTTCCTAAAAATTTGACAAAAAAATAAAGATAGCCACATGATCTAGTGATGATAAAGTGTTACAAGCTCAGAAACCATCCCCAAAAGTGTAAGAAACTCTTCTAGGACAGCAGGTCAACCTGATGCAAATATTAAAATGACAAAATAACAGAGGAGAGAAGAATTTTGCTTCTCCAAGTATTCAGAGAGTCAAAATGTTTGAGGAAAAAGTAGTAACAGTGTTCCTAAGTTTAACTTTCGGTATAAATAGCAAGGTACATGGTAGCAGTCCACTGAGAAAAGTGCTAATGCCAATGTCTGGCCCCACATGTAAATCTAGAAAACTCGTCTTTTGCAGGGAGTAGCTTATCCAGTAAAAGTTAATGAAGCTATGCAGAGGTAAGCGAGGGGAAAATCTGTCCCAGATATTACGTGTTGACATTTGTTCTTTCAAACTTAACATTGAGAACTGAAATGCTGTGGTTTTGCGTGAAACACTTAACACACAGCAGAATCTGACTACTGCGTTTTTAAACGAAATGCTCCTTCCGTATTTTTGTAGTTAAACTAAAAACAGTGCCTGCCATACGTACATATATAGCACATATATTTGCTTCTGCCTATTTTTAGCAGAACCAAATCATTCTGAATGTCTTTGATATAGCATACGGTTTTCTAATTCCAGGTTGGAAAGCCCTCTTTCCATGATGGTTTCTAAATAACGGTATCTGTGTGTTCCACATTATCTTAGAAACTTCCTCACATATTTCATCAGCCTTCCATATTTAATCCCACTGATTTATGCGCATGCTGTGGTCTGATGACCCACATGTCTCTGATGGGTAAGCCGCTAACGCCAGTGACACATTAACCTATTAACCTCTCTTTAAAACTAACCATGATATTCATACAAATGGAATGAAGAAGTCAGGCAGCAGTAAAATAGTAGCATTGTGGCGTCACACACTAACACAGTAGACATCTAGCTGGCTAAAATGATGAACAACTGAGGATGCCTAGAGCAAAGAGCAGTTGGGTTTATTGTATTGCAAAATTATTTTGCCACAGTTTGCCAGTCCGCAAATTTGATCACTGGCTTTAGCAGCATTATCCCTACTGTAAAACGCAGCTGGGAGTAAGAGTGCTGTTCTGTTCACTCGCTTCTTGAAAGCGGGCGACCCTAGCCCGGGAGGTACCTCCAAAGGTGGAAATTCTCCTTCCAAACCCCGCTGGGGACAATGGGAGCGGGGGTCTGCGAGCTGAGGGCACGAAACCTTCATCACCTTGGAGAAGGCGCTCGGCGCGGCGCTCCCCGGCCATCCTCGCACCGGGACCCACCCCTCGCTTCACAAAGCAGCGATTTTTCGGAGAAAAATAAATAAATAAATAAATAAATCCCTTTCCTAAATATTGGTTGCAGGCGAAAAACAAGTCCTTCTAACAAACTGTAAACTTTATATTGTGCGGGTTTACTTTGTTCTACTTTGAAAACACGACATCCCCCCAGGTAAAACGTGCCGCTGTCACGCCAAACCAATTCGCCTCCGTCGGAGCGATGCCACACCAGCGCCCACGAACGCACAGGATGGGCAGACGTAACGCACCCTTCTCCTGCCATGCAACCACAACAGGCAAAAAAATCCCTAAAAAGCCGGTTCAGCCCCCATCACGGAGCGTTTTTGCTGCCTATACCTCACCCAGAGCGAATCCACGCCGGGTCCGGGCTGCGGACGGGAACAGAGGGAGACCCACGGCACAGCCGGTGGGGGGGTCCCGAGGTGCTGCGCTCACGGCTGCCTCCCCCTTCTCTTCCCCCCCAGTTTGCGGCGGGAGGGGGCCGGGTAGCGGCGGCGGGCAGACCCCGGGGCGGCCGGTCCGCACCTGCCGGGAGAGCGGGGGGGGTAGGGGGAAGACGGGGGGGACGAGGGACACGACACAACAAAAGCCGAGGAGACGGCAGCAAACTCCTTCCTTCCTTTCGGCGGGGAGCCCCCCGGAGAGGCGGCTGCCCTCCGCCCCCGGAGGGGGCTCTCCCCGCCGCACCGGGGGCCGGGGCGGGCGCCGCTCCTTTGTTTTCCGCCGTGCCGGGCCGGGCCGGGAGGAGCTGAGGCTGGGGGCGCCGCGCTCAGCCCCTCGCCCCCCCCCCCCACCACGTCCACGCGTGGGCTGCCCGCACCGCGCGGGTGGTGGCGGGAGCCCGGCGGGGCATTACCTGAGCAGTTGATGCCTTTCCCCTTGCCGCCGCCCTGGCACTCGGAGCCGGGCAGGGGGTGGGAGGCGCGGCCGGCGGGCAGCGCGGAGAGGGCGAGCAGCAGCAGGGCCGAGGTGTAGCACAGCCCCCGGGGGGGTCCGGCCGGGGCGGCGGCCGGGCTCTCTCCCAGCATGGCGAGGGGCGGCCGAGGAGCGGCGGCAGCGGGATGGCGGCGGCGGCAGGCCCGCAGCAGCATCAACCGGAGCCGGCGGCGCCGCCCGGGCGGGACCGTCCTTTCTCCGCCGGGCCGGAGCGCACCTTCAGCATCCCGCCGCGCCGCGGCGGCCGCCTCCTCCTCCTCCTCCTCGGCCGCCTCCTCCTCCTCCGCCTCCCCCCGGCCGCGGGCAGGGCTGGCCCCGGCGGTGGCGGCGGCCGCTTCCGCGCCTCGGCCGCCGGCGGGGCCGCCTCGCCCCCCCGGCCCCCGCTCCTTTGTGCGCGGCGCCCGGCAGCGCCGCCGCTCCCCGCCTGCAACAAAGGGAGCGGAGCCCAGGCGGCTGCTGCTGCTGCCGCCGCCGCGGATGGGGAGGAGGGGGAGAAGGAGGAGGAGGAGGGGGAGGAAGCACACGTGATGGCAGCCCCCTCCCCCGGGACCGGCGGGGAGGTGAGGGGCTTCTCCCGGCTCGGCGGTGGTGGCAGCGCCCGCCCGCACGGCGGGGCCGCCCCCGAGGGGAGCGGACGAGGGGAGGTAGATGGGTGAACGACAGCAGAGCGGGTCCCCGGGGGCGGCGGGGAAGGGGAGGGGGGCTGGCAGGTCGCTTGTCACCCCATGAAGTGGTTTGTTGTTCCCCGATCAGCCGGCGTGAGCAAGGATGGGGAGGAAAGCAAAGAGAGCATCTCTGCTATTGATTAATGGCAACGGTTGGGTTTAATTTTTACCGAAAGGAAGCCCAGCACGTACGGCGGGAGCGTTGGTACCCATCCAAGTAAATAAATATGTTTACGGTGGCGGCAGTGACTTTTCTAACGGTGATTTTATTACCCAGGGGTTTTCCAGTCCCTTACATGGATGGGGATGCTCCAGAGGGTCAGAGGCACTGCATGGGTACGGGGCGTCTTGAGTGCAGACCCTCAGCATCTTGCTGCGTGGCTGAAAGCTTTGTGTAAATTGACAGCACTGTTATCATTTTTACCCAGGGAAAACACAGGACAATGCTTTACATTCAACAAGAATTTTTCCTGTGCTGTCTCTCTTGTCACTCACATTGCGTGCAAGTTTTTTAATCCACTGTACAAGCCATTTGTTTTTCAGGAACAAGAACTGCCCGTTTCCTTGGTCTCTCCGCTTCCGTGTGCCACCGGCCGGCTCTAAAGTACAGCACTGGTATGAGGAGATCTTCAAGGAATTCGTTAACCGGAGCAGTCAAGAATAAGTCCATAAATCCTGCAGTAAGCTTTGCGTAGGCGCAGTGGTAAGATACGTACAGTCAGATTGTTGTCTTTTTAAATACGGCGATGAAGAGGTAAGTCCTGTAAGACTGAGCGAGCGATTTACTCTTGGCATACGGAGTTCAACACTGACTGCCTCTGCCAGTTCTTCCGTAATTACTTGCTCCTTTTGCTAGCAGTGATGCTAGATGTCAGAAGACCTCTGTCCCTCGGCAGGGTGAGGCACGTTCACTCGCGTGGAGCCTGTTCTGCTGTAACTGGGCTGCCGAGCTACGTTGGCCAGGTTGTTTAAAGCTTGCTTTGATCTGCATATTGCAAATCTGGTCTGCTAAGCAGGTAAACCTTTTGGAGATTTAGGCCATGGGATTAGCACAGATCTTGGGTTTTGAAGGTAGTACTTTGCTGTTGTAGGGGGAAATAATTCATATAACCCATTCCATAAACACATTTTGATCCATCTTACATTAAAGGTGCTGTTTTCCTGCACTTCTGCGTGGAGGGCTGGACCTGAACTTCCCTCATCTCTTTGTTAGAAAGCTCCTTCTAGCGCCCAGCCTGAATGCGTTCAAGACCAGTTCATACCCACTTGTTCTTGTGCCATACAGTGTTTCAGTTAGGCATTTCTCTTTCCCTTGCATTATAATATATTTATAGGCAGCAGTCACAGCCACTCTCAACTTGTCTAGCCTATCAGTAGGTTTTGTTAGTCTCCTCCTGTAACACAGAGCCTCTGTAGCTCAGATTTTTCTGCACTAGCTACAATCTGAATTCAACTTTCTTCAGCATAGCTGACGTGGAATATATAGCAGTTTTTCACAAAGAATTGCCAGACTTTGCAATGGAGGTAGTCTCTCCTCATTTCTTCCAAAACGACCTTTTCTCATACAGCCAATTTGCTTTTCATATGACCAAATCTCACTGACGGTTCAGGGTCATGCTGTGAGTGACTAATACAGGCAGCTCCTCCTATTTGTCTGTCGTTTGCAGTCCATAATAAAAATGCTTTTTATAAATGTCTAAGTGCGTGACCTTATCTTTTCCATTATTAAATTTCATCTCATTTCTGTTATTCCAGTCCTCAAGATTATGTAGTCATCTCCATAGGATATTCTGAACGTCCTTTCTGTCGACAGTCCTGCCAAGTTCTCTGTGTCCAGAGCACTCCCACTTTCATGCTAATGAAAGTACATGCACATACAAAATATTGGTCCCAGAAGAAACTTTAAGAAACTAATAGTAACTTCTCCCAGTTTAAATATTCCCCTTCCAGAGCAGTGTGCTGTCATCTGTGGTGAGTTCCCAACTGAATCTGCAGCTTTATTTCAGTTCCCCATCTCTTTCAGCTTAACTAGGCAATTCCTACCTGGTATCATACAAAAGCTTTTAACAAGAACAAATAGTTTTTAAGTAAATCTCATGGGGTTTGGCTTTGGCATTTTTGCTGTTGGTTTTTTTGGGGTTTTTTTTTGGCTCCCAGGATGGATGACATGCCATTTTTTAGCTAGAAAAGCCACATCTGAATTGTGCTATCTGCCTGGACACATCTCTAGGTAGTCTTAAGTGAGTGATACAGTCATGCTTGATTGGCAAATTCACACTATGCTAGCTGGGCATTCATTCTTATTCTGTTCTCTGATACATGTATTAGAAAAAAAAAAATAAAAACCCTGAACACTTTCCTGCTAGCTAAAAAAGCAAAGGAACTCTGAAAGAATTTGAGCAAGCTGCTTCTGCGACACAAATTGTCACAGGCAGAGGGAATGCCACACCAAGGAAATGACAGATCTGGTATGTCTTTGAGATCATGCTAAACTCTGTCACATTTGGTACCTTCCATCTTTGGCAAGTAAATGTGACTTTATTGCAATTATACAATAATTTCACTTCTGCTCACCTCCAGGTGCTCTCCTGTGAAAGCAGGAAGCTCTGCAGATTGTCGAAAATTGGCATCCTCAGTGAGCTCTTGAACACTACCAGCAGTTTTTCAGTCTGCTGCTGGTGAACACGATTTCTGCCCTCCCTTATTTTTTTCCAGTAATTGTAGGAAGGAAGATGCACAACCAAAGGGAAGCAGGGAACATGCAAGAGCAGAGAGAAACTGCCAGACCAGTGAGAGTGGATTCATTTGCCAGAAATCTGGATACAATACAGATACACTTGATTTTGAAAGCACTGTTTTATTTTAGAGAGTGTTTGTTTAGAGAACAAAATGAAGAAGAGAGATCTACAATTTAGTGAAATCACTGAACTGTTGTTCAAAGGCCCTCGTGCCCCTATGCATCAAGCAGTAGAATCATGCCATTGCCAGCTATTTTGCCAGAGTTGTACTTACTAATCTCAACTTTCACTCTTAGCCAAAAACCGTTTCCAACTCCTGTAGCTGTGAAGAAGACATCAAAAATAATAAGAGTATAAATTGGAACAGTGTTCCAGAATCAAAGAATCACAGAAATTTTGAGGGTGAAAGGGACCTCTAGAGGTCCTCTGGTCCAAACCTCCGGCTCAAGCCGGGCCACCTAGAGCCAGTTGCCCAGGGCCATGTTCAGATGGCTTTTAAATATCTCCAAGGATGGAGACTCCACAGCCTCTCTGGGCAACCTGTGCCAGTGCTTGGTCACCTTCATAGTCACAAAGTGTCTCCTTCATGTTCAAGGAGAACCTCCTGTATTTCAGTTTGTGCCCATTGCCTCCTGTCCTGAACCAAAGACCTTATTGTCTAACCAAATCTAGAATCAGCCTCAACAAAAGCCTCAAGACACAGGAGTCCTCTCATATAAACTCAAAACCAGTCGGTTTGTCCAATAGTCAAACTCATTTATATGTCCCTGTTTTTTTCTACTCGTCTTCTGTGCCCAAAATCTCAACTGACACCCACCTAAATCTGCCACCTTCAGCATTTACAACTTGGATAACACAAATAAGGACCTTCAGTATACGATCCCACTCCATTCTGATAACATAAAATGAGTGCAAAATCAAAACAGTCAAGAAAGGACCAGACGGTACTGGCTATGTAATTTAGTTTCATACAAAGTTCACTAGCTATTAAATTTAATTGATTCACATTAAAATTATTTTTCAGCACCACAGAATTTCTTCTGTGTTATTCCTGAGTGCTTCAGCAATCAAGTGCGTGGCCCAGGATTTAGAGCAAGGTCACTGCACAGGACATGGGAGCCTGTCCAACAGACCCTGCACAGGTTTATCTTGCCACACTCACCACCTGCCATGCAAACATAATTTTGGAGAAGTTTTCTTGCCTGGAAGGCTTTTTGCTGAACAGAAAGAGTGTTTAGCGCTGCACTCGCTTGCTCCTTTCAGTCTAGGACTAAACATGTTGCACCAGTCTCAGATCAATACTTGCCCTCTGTTAAGGCTTCACATGTCTAACTTTTGGTCCAGAAGCCTGATCAAGTGATTCAAGCATGTAAAACCTCTCAAAGCCAGGAAAAAAAACAGTTTACGCCAAACTGAAATTTCTGGCACAGTAACGAGGGCTGAGCGAGGGCAAGAGCTCAGGAAGGCCAGGCTTGATGCTGCTGCTCCTGGGAGGTCGGAAAGAGAAAGAAGAGAAGGCGGACGATGGCTTGCACTCACTCCCCTCAGTATAACTTGATCATGGCTTTGGGGCAAGCAACACGGGGCAGTGGGGCGGTGGCCATAATACTGACCGCCCAGCGCCCTGCTGCCCTGCGCAGCAGAGTCCTTCCCCAGCGCATAAAGCTGCCCCCAATGCCTCACCAGTTTTTGAGGCAGGCACACTTTCATGGTAGTTGTTTTTGGGAAGCGGAGATCTTTTTCCCTTGTTTTGCTCTGCCACTCTGGTTTGTATCTTGTACTTCACTTCTATTTCCCTCTTTTTCTTTCAATTTCTAATTTTTCAGATGTTTATCTGCATTTTTTTCTTCCCTAATTTCCTGCTTTTCACTTCCCCATTCACCATGCTGCCAGATCTGTTTCTCTTCTTGGAGTTGTTTTGCCTTTCCTTTCCCAGAATATCTTTATTCAGCTGAAAGACACCACCAAAAAGCCATTTGGGTCAACGACAATTCTTAAGATCCTGGCTAGTGATACATTTCTTCTCGTGTCTTCACAGTGACACTCTTAGTTCATCTCCTCACTAATGTAATCAAGAACTTGTCCCCACACTAGCCTGCTGGCCCATACATGTTATTGAATTTCCTGTCGCAATGTCCTCACAAATCAAAGAAATATTGCTGAGCCCATTTTGCTGCTGGGAAAACCAGGACACGGAGAGATTTCTTTTTTTCCAGCGACAGCCACAGGACACAAAGGATTCTGTAGCCATTGCAAAACAACACCCTTACCTTTCAAAATACAGTTTCAAACGCACGCTTCTCCGGTGCATTTTGGTTCCTCCTGACACTAACACCTTCTGTTGGCTTTTATTCAGAGTGGTGGCAGGAACAGCAGTGGAAGCTGCAAAACATTCTCAGGGCACAAATACATGTGCCCAGTTGGTGCACCCGTCTCACATTCTCGTTACATACACATTCTTGGTTTTCATTCATACATTCCAAACAATTTTTCTCCTTTCTTGGCTTATATAATAAAATACAAGCTGTCAGTTAGCACCCTCATATATTTAGGTCTTTTAATCTTTCATCATTAATCAATTTTTCAGCACATTAATCAGTTTGTTACCCTTTTCTCAGTTTCTTCTATTTTGTTGACATCTTTCTCCTACTCATTTACTGCCAGACTCTAACCACTGATCAGCAAAAGTGGTTCCCAGATGCTGATAAATGCTTTTATCACTTATTGATCAAACTATTTCAATTCTGTGTTAGCTCGGACCCCAGTGAATCATATCTAAGCTGCAGCTGATTCACAACCTGTATGCACCTAGATGTGCCAGGAAGGTCAAACCTTATTCAGTTCTGCAGTTCTTCCACTGTATTCATAAAAGAATGCCTATTTTTTAATCCTGCTTTTGGCATCTTCAAAGGTGAAAATATAGTATATTTCACTGAACTTGAGCTGTATTGCCCTGACAGCTCTTTTTGTATTCTGAATCAGATGGGTATTCAGCTTGCTTTAAGTGTAATCTTCAGTTAATGAGTACTAGGGATCTTGCCAGTTATGCCCCTTGCTTTGAGAATACCCTTCACATTGTTATCTGCAATTCTTAATCAAAATGTAAAAACAGATTAAAGAATGTTGTATTTATGGTGCATTTAATTGTCCTCAATGACTGGTTTTAGTAGTACATTAAATAATAAAATATCCTCAGACATTTTTGTCAAGGGCTTGTGTAATTTCAATTTTATTTTCTTTTAATTTTTGCTACAGAACCACACAAGTGGACACAGCATACACCTTGCCAGCCCGCTAAAGGCACACAGAAAGGGACTGTTACTTCCCTGTGCTGCCACAGTGTGTAATTCAGAATTGCGTAAGCTTTTCTTTATTGCTATATTGCATTGCATTTCCCAGTCTAATTTTCTCCAGCCTTCTGCTGCTCTCATACTCTGGTTTTGTATAACTTTTCAAAGTTTATTAACCACTTCCATGATGCTGTACGTTGATTTCTATCATTACACAATTAGCCTTCTCAAGCGTAGCCATATGCATTGTTATCAATAGCTGTATTTCTCATGCTTGTATCATTACCGAACTGTCCAAACTTTATTTTCTTACTTATTTTAATGATGCTTACACAAAAGAGACAGATTACATTGTTCTTGATCCATATTATATATAATCCTTATAAGCGCAAAAACAATTACATTATCATTATGTTAATATGCAACTATATTATTAGAAAAAAATAGCTGTCAAGAAGGAGAAACAGAAATTGTGTGGGTTTTTTAACATGCACAGTGATGGTGGCATGTAAAATAAGAATTAGGCAAGGTGCCAGTTCTAACCTAATGCACGTGCAGGTTAATGAGAAATTAGGGACTAGAATAGTGACATGCTTAAATAATAATATATTCTTATCTTTTTTCTCCACAAACATTCAGAAAGAACTTCCACGTCTCGTGGAAGCCCAGTGTGTGTCCATTAACACAGTAATATGCTTTTTCCAGTGGAGCACATCTCTAAGTATTTGCAAGCCATGACTTATAAATGGGAGGTTTATTGGATTTCTAGAACCTTGTGAAATCTCCTTTGGTGGATAATAAAGCCAAATGAATAAATTTCCATAGGAACTTGTCTAATATGATTACATTTGTGCTCAGAAATACAAGACTAATAGGGATTTAGACTGTCCGGAGCATCAGCTATCTTGCTCCATGTTTTTCTGTCCGTCTGCTGGAAGTTTTCAAGACAAGAACAAGACCCATTGGGTGAGCTGTCATGCCATCCGACAAGTTACAGCTCGTGCACCTTGGCGAGGGTGCACCTGGAAATACAGCACTTTTGAACGATGCATAATAGCGGTTTCATAGTGAATTAGGATGATTTTGCAATGGCTTGCCCATTTTTTTTGAAAAAAAAAAAAAGCTAGCTGCACCAAGCATTTCCCATCAATCAGTTACGCAACTGTAATAAAGGTCTGAATTCAGCTTCAGTCTTTTTGACAAAGTGATTTAATAAGCAGTCCCTTAATATCAATAGTGAAATTTCTACTCAGAAAGGTAAGAAATGAACATAACTTCTTGCAGGCAGCGCAGATCTCTTGACTTACTGTAATTACATGGTTTGTTTGTATGCATCAGTGTCTCCTGTCCCAGCTTCCCCTCAGGAAATGTTATGCCTCTTCCCCTAGATGGATATATTGTGATAAGCATTAATTTGCTCAAAGACCACCTGCTTCTGACAGATTAAAAGTACTTTCCGTTTAAAGACTGATCGCCTTCTGCGGGATACTCCCATGAGAGCTCTGCTGGGTTTCAGTGGCCAGGCGCTGCTCTCCAGGCTTCCCTGGCCATTGGTAGGCTGCAGGGGTCTCCTTCTTTGGGCTGCTCTGCCACTGGGCTTGGGCACAGATGACTGTGTCACACAGGGATGAAACCTCATTGCCAAGCTGCCTAAATATTTGGAGTCCCTGTTGTTTCCTAACATATACCAGTTTCTCAAACTTGCCTGGAGCATGGGGGGCTACCTTTGCCTTTTGAGAGCTACACGGCTGGTGTAAACATGTTCAACATAGAGCATTTGCATTTACTCTTAAGGCAGCATCACTCTGTATTTCATGGTCAGGGCTCTTTTCTAGAAAACACGGGCAGCATTAGGTGCAGATTCAGTAGGTAATGGAGTATAGTATCAATTACACACAATTTGTAAATGTGGAACTTTTGTCTGTATCACAGGATGCTTTTAAGCTTGTAAGGTTCAAATAAGTCCTTCTCCTTGCCCCAGGATATGTGTTTTGTGTCGGGAAGTGGCACTAATTGCTTGTAAGTAGGAAGCAGGCTAAATTGGCTGAAATATATCAATCAATATGAAAGCACTGGCTAAAATTATTAAGTCAGATGTACTACATCTTACCTAGAGAGAAATTATACAACTATCGTGCAGCCCCAAGAGACGCAATGAAATGTTATTTATATTTGATTATTTCCTCCCTCCCGAAAAGACTTGATGTTGTGGATAGTGACGTGAGTCATAGTTAACTTTCAGAATATAATTAATCCCTTTGTTGTTCATCAGGTCATGCATGCTATTGATACTTGAGATGATGAAAGGAGTTTTACTTCACAAGACCCTGAACTTGCTACACTCCTTGCTTTTACAAAGAGAGAAATGGAGTTGCATCAGAGCCAAAAAAAATGGTGATTGCTCTAAAAAGACATTTTACCAAAGCACTTTCTATGCCTAGTAGCATAATATGTAGTGGACTTATTGTTGACACAGCTCTGGATATTTATATTCCTTCTGGAATAGCACAACACGATTGTGAATGTCGTGTGGAGCTTGACAATAGGATTGCTGCTGAAGGAAAGAGAACTGGTTCTGAACCGTGTTCTGAATTTCCATCTGCGCAGAATGAATTTTCACATGAAGACTGAGGGGAAATGAGAAAAAACTGGCTTTTATTAGTGGAGTTAAAATTTATGGAGCATTTCTTAATCTGTCATTGATTATTGACCAGTATCACTGAGATAACTCATTTTTCAGAAGATGTTTAAATGGATTTTTATTAATGACGGCAGCATGTAATCTGCTTTTAAGGCTCTATTCTTGGAAGAAGAAACGTTTCTGTTTATTCGACATGATATTTTAAACTAAGCAAGAGGATATATCACAGATTTTTTATTCTGTTTTTAGGTGTTTGAAATGTGCCACATCCATATTACTTGCATACATTACTGTGAAATATATTTTAGTATGCAGGAAAGTATGTTTTCCATATAGATGTATTAGATGTATTGGTTCAAGTACCCCCAGACACGCACCCAGCTTGCATCTCTGTGGATAAGGAAGCTGTTGCTTGAAATAGCTTCCTGTACATACTGTCTTTTCATGTTATGCCCACTTATAGCAAGGATCTGTCCCTGGGGAACAGTGGTGGAAGGGCTGCTAAATTCTCCTTATGCTGTACAATATCACAGTTCCTCTGGCATAACTGCTGCTGGGATGAGCTCAGAGGCAAATACGGTCAGTGTAACTGAGGAGAAAATGTTTAAGTTGTTCTCACATGAAGAAACAAGGAGCTTTTAATTTCACCTCCAGAGTGCATATCCAGTCTTTCATAGCCTCATCACACACGAGGCTCCCACCCCACCAGGATATTTTCCCATTTTTTTATCCTGATCTCCACTTCCTCTTCCAGGACAAGACCCACATGTTGTGGTCATGCTGCTCACACACTCAGGAATATGAAGAGGGCAGGCTTGCTACCAAGAGAACCAAAATGGATAAATCAACGAGTATGTCTCAGAGGTGGATTTGGTGTCCTTCTCCTTTCAATACACACCTCTAGGCAGGATCAAATTCCAACTTCTGTTTGCCTTCTGGGAACCTGCAGTAGCCAGAACTGTCAAAGCCACATCCTCCACTGCCTTTCTGAAAACCCTGTCTGCAAGGCAGATGGTGGGCCAGGAAGGAAAAGGAAACCTCATCTGCCATGCAGGCCTTCGTTTTCAGAGTTAGGAAGAGTCCAAAAGGTCCTCGATGGGTAGCTTGACAGACCTTCCTGCTTGGCTGAGACACTGACCACGGCAAGGCTGGCACGGCAAGAAGTACCATAGCTGGTGCCTACAAGAGCTGCTGGTTCTGACAAATTGAGAGAGAAACGAATTTGTCACATCCCTGATTTATTTCAGTTTACAATCAAAATGAAAGACGCTGAACTGTGAGGAACACTGTAGTCATAGTGATGATGAACAGCACAAGTGCACGTGAGCATGTATTTTATTAGAAAACTATTACTGTACGTGTTCGTTATTTGCTGACTGACTCCTGTAGGCAATAAACACTCTTCTAAAATATCACTGTGTTGGGGGCAGGCTTTTTCTACATTATTTTAAAAAGAAAAAGTTTCAGTTTTCAGAATCTCCCCCAACCAGCATTTGTGTAGACTTAGCTTTACCTTTTCCAAAAGATGATATGACCACCCACTTGAAAAAACATCTCTGTTTCCCTGAAGTATTTAGGTGCTGAGTTGAAAAGCGGCTAACGAGTACTTATGGTACATAACCAACAGTCCCATCTAATTCTATCGTATGCACTTGGATGTCTAAGAAGAAAACAATACAGCTGATTTACTTGCATTGTTCTGAAGACTACTGTGAGAGGAACAGAAAAAGTCTCCTGTTAATTTACGATATCTCGGAGGAATGATGTGCGAGATGTCTTCACAAGAAAGGATTAGAACCGAGATAAATTTTTAATAAACTAATTTTTATTTTTGGTTCAAAAAGTTCTTAGTTTTATGGCTAGACAAATGAACATAAATTACTAATGTTCAAAAGGCATTTTTCCACTAGGGGAGAGAAATAAAATAATCCAGCACAATAGCGTTATGTTGCTATTTCAAATGTCTTATTATCAGTTTGAGCTATCTGACTAATGAGATACAGAGAGAGCTTTATTAGGGAACAGATAATCTTTTTAATATTGCAAAAAATGTAATTAGACAAGGAAATTTAATATTAAATTAAGAGAAATGTAATATGAAGATATAAAAATAGGCACTCGTTATGTGTAAGCTCTAAAACGTATTTATAAATTTGTTGACTCACGAGATACAAAAGGCAGTCTCATCTAAAAAAGAAACAGCTGCATTTGGAGAGACTATGCTGCCCCCATCAGTGTCCTGGCTACATCCAGATCTGGATCTACCAGCTACTGTTGGTCCATGCAACTACTGTCTACATTGTGCATATACATATACTACATCCCAAAAGCTGGTCTTAGAAGAGTAGGCACAAGGAAATGTAGGAATGACATCTGGAAGTTTAGGTAAGTCCTGAGACTAAGATATGTTTGGCAATATTTTACTAACACTTCCAAACTCTCAGAAACCTAACGGACCCTCATGCTCCAAAGAGCCCAGTGTCCAGCAGTTTCCAGATCTGGGCTCTCTGGAAAACCTGTCCAGCTAGTTTGACCTCTAATTGCTGATGGCTTGCCCAACCCATCTGAAAATCCAGTGCTTAGAGTCTGCTTCATTCATCCATTTAAAATAAAAGCTGTGACAAAGCCAGTTCTAACTGGCAGAGAAATGCAACTTCTGTTACAGCATCTTCCCACCACCTTTCAATTGCTCCTAACTTTGGTGTACTAATTTATTCTGGGTAGTTATGGGGCCCTGCAAGGCAGCAACAAGGCTACGGGTGGGGCTGCACGTACACAGGAAGGGCGGTCCGCAACGATTCGCGTGCTTGCTGACGCAATGCCTCGTGCTAGGCACGGATAGGCACATGGGCTGGGCGTGGGTGCGTTCGCATGTGTAGCGGGTGTACGGGCTTGCGTAGCGGGCGTACGGGTATATATTGCAATGTGACGCAGCAGTAATTGAGAGCTGACTCCATGGCATCCGTGTCTGTGTCTCTCTCCCTGGGACAGGATCCCAGTAGGGGGGGTCGGTTCGTTGTCGCACAGCAACAAGTGGTGACCCCGACATGATCTGACGGATCAGGTTTTCGGTGCACCAAAGCGAGCGGGGCTCGGGGTAATCCAGACCTCATCATGTCGACGGTATCCGTCAAGGAAACGGTGAAGGTTCTGAAGGTACTGGCTAAGGAGGTAGGCGAGGTCTCCTCTAGCGGTACGGAGGATCTCATCCAATGGATGATACGTAAGGGGATGATCCAACAGCCTTCGCAGGTGATGGATCTGGAAAAGGTAGTAGCGGTGGGGGGGGAGCTGTTAGCTTCTGCTGCTGCCGGGAACAAAACTGCCCTGTCCTTTATTCCCAAGTGGGGGGCGGTCAAGAGGTGCCTTGAGAAGGTCCATGATGTTCGGAGTGTCTGGCAAGCCGCGGCCTCAGTGGTTTGCGGGGATCCACTGAGTGAAAGGCGACCCGACTCGGGTTCCAACAGTCGGGCTAGTAGTGATACGTGGAGCGATAGTGAGGCAGAAGCCAGTTTTGAGGTGGCGCCTGAGGAGCCGCGGGACATGGAGCTGGGTCCTAGCGCCTTCCCGGTGGGGAAAGGGGATCCAGCTTATAAGCCAGACGCTGCGGCTGATTCGTTCTTCGGGAGGAAGCCCGATTTTCCAGTGACGCCTGCCTGGGCAGGGCCTCTGCCCTCTGCGCCACCAGCCTACGAGGGCTTGCCCACAGACGCGAGCATGCCTTCGGCCTGGCCGGAGAACGTCCCCTACCCCCATCGGTGGGTCCGCAATCATCGTTGGGATCGGGGGAGGACTTAGTGCACCGTTTGCTCTCGGAAGTCCGTCGTTTGGCAGTTAATTCGGGGGGGCTGGCCCAGGGGCTGGCGAGGCAGTCATCCCTGCTGGACCCGGTCGAAGGCAGGCCGGGCCCCTTGCTGGGCCCTGACCCCACCATCCACTGGCGGTTTGTCATTAAGAACTGCACCCTCCAAGGGGTAGCTCATGTGACTTCAATTTCACCGGATGTCCCCCAGGAGGGAGACCTGATGGCCTTCCCGGTGGTGAGGGGTCCCGGTGGGGCTAGGTGGGAGCCCATCGACTGGAAGATTGTTAAGGAAATCCGTAATGCGGTAGCCACCTCGGGGTTAAGCAGCCCAGCCTGTGAGGCTTTGTTGGATGTACTTGAGCCCAGTGCCTTCACACCTTATGACTGACGTAATCTGTGCAACGCTATTCTTACTCCTGCACAGCTCGTGGTTTTTGAAAGCAAGTGGGAGGGTTTCACGGTGGATGCTGCCATTGGCTTCACTACCGCCACAAATCACCCATGTTTTAGGGTGGGGGCAGACCAGTTGCGTGGTGTTGGGGCCCACGTCGATCCTCACCACCAATGCACCTGGGACCCTGCCATCCTCCAACAGGTTGGCCTCTTAGCCAGGAAAGCATTGAAGGCGGTTGCTCGGATGGACACGAAGAGCCCGCCATACACCTTGATTAAACAGAAGGCCAACGAACCTTACCAGGATTTCTTAGATCACCTTAACAAGAGCCTTGAGGTGTCCGGCCTGCCCAGTACCACTAAAGGCCCTTTGGGGAAAGACCTTGCCTTTCTGAATGCAAATGATGTCTGTAAAAAGGCGATCTGGGGATTGCCTGCAGGTTCTGGGTTGGGCCAGATGATTGAAGCATGCATTAGAGCTGAGAGAGCAAGGGATGCAGAACCGTTAGCGTTTGCAGTCGCCTCAGCGGTAAAACAAGTGGTCACTCCGCCGGGTGGGGCCTCCAGACAAGGGTAATGTTTTCAATGTGGGGGTATAGGCCATGTAAAGAGGGATTGTACCTCTGGGAAACTGCGGGGAGCTGGTGAGAAGGCTTGAGCCTCAAAGGAGTGTGTTAAATGTGGGAAGAAAAGACATTACTCGCGTGAGTGTTGGTCAGGAAACGGGGTTCGGAGCGCCTGTCCGAGCGTGACGACACAAATGCAGGCAGCACCCCCTCCGCAGAGGCCTCTGGCTATGGCCGGGGCGCCTTGGCCAGGGCCCGACCGGGAACACGATTAAGAACTGACAAGCCCCTTTTTCTCCGGGGCCTGACTTGGACCTCAGTTGTGGGCTCGCCACAGCGGGGAGGACTGGGGTTAGTCTGCGGGGGTTTTGGGGCCAAGGACTGGGGAATACAGGTGTGGCCGTCATATCTGGATGCAGCGTCGGTGACAGAGGTTGCGGTGACACCGCTGACAGACACCCCTGTATACATCCCGCAGGATCTGCCCCTTGCCATGGCCATGTGGGATCTAAGTTCGAGACCACGTATGAGTGTGACACTTTCCCAGGGTTGGGACGAAATTCATGTCATCTGCCTTATTGATTTGGGTGCGGATGTTTCTGTGTTTAGTAGAGAGGTCTGGCCCCCTGGGCGGAGGGCAGTTACCCGCCCACTGGGCATCTCCGGTGTGGGGGGTCATAGCAGCGCCCAACGCAACGTGGATCTAGTAACGATTAAGGTTGAATGGGAGGAAGGGGAAGCACAAGTAAGACCCTATGTGCTTGCCGGACTCCCTCTCAGCCTGCTAGACAGAGACACTTTGGCGCAGCTGCAGGCCTGGATCCTCATAGGGCTGGATTTTTGATGGGACACTGAAAGTATTGGCCCAGTGAAGCTTTCCTGGAAGTCTGACTGGCCTTTGTGGGTCAGTCAGTGGCCCCTATCACAGAAAAAAATTGGCCCATCCTCACACACTGGTGCAGCAGGAGGTGGCTGCTGGCCATCTAGTATCGATCACTAGTCCGTGGAACTCTCCAGTATTCGTAATACAAAAGAAATCTGGGAAATGGCAGTTCATACACGACCTGCGAATTGTCAATGACTCCATGCATGACATGGTTCCTCGGCAACCAGGTTTACCCATCCCTTCCATGCTTCCCCATGATTGGCAGCTGTTAATTGTGGATTTAAAAGATTGTTTCTTTACTATACCCCTTCATCCCGACGATTGCCCGAGATTTGCCCTTACAGTCCCCTCTCTGAATAACAGTGAGCCGGCTAGGAGATATCACTGGACGGTGCTTCACCAGGGGATGAAGAATTCCCCCACCATATGTCAGTGGTATGTGGCGGCTACTCTGCAGCCGTTCCGCCAAGAGCATCCCGAATACCTTGTGTACCATTACACGGATGACGTCTGGTTGCAGGGCACCCCTTAGGCCCAAGTGTCGCCCTTAAGTTAGTGAGGCAATTGTCATGCGTTGGGTTACAAATAGCCCCAGAGAAAGTCCAGCACACTACACCTTTTAAGTACCTTGGGTCTGTTATCAGTAACAGAAGAGTCACCCCCCAGAGACTGAAGATAGATATGCCAGTGTCGACTTTGAACGACTTACAGCAGCTGGTTGGCAGTGTCCAGTGGATTCGATCCTTCGTTCTGGTGATGCTGGAAGAAATGCGCCTGCTGACTGAAGGTTTGGCAGGGGAGCCAGACCCGTCGGTCCCTCAGCAGTTAACACCAGCTCAACGGGAAGCGATCTCCTGCACTGAGGCCAAGATAGCTACCTTTGCTCTGGGTCGATGGATTCCAGGACAGAGCCTGGAGGCCCATGATGCAGTCGCTGTGGCGGGGGTTACGGTACTGCTATACTAATGGGACTTGGGAGCTTGTGAGAAGGATAGGATGGTTCCAATCATATGGCTGTATTCAGCATCCAGGGGTCGAACAGTCATTACGGTTTCTGAGGCGCTTGGGGACGCCATCCTGCGTGCTCGCCGACAGGCCCTACAACTGTCAGGGACTGATTTGAGTCATTGTTCCTGCGACCTGCCACAGGTGGTGTTCGAAGGGGCTCTTATGACTGACCCCTGCCTTCAGCTGGCCCTCGCTAACTACTCAGGTATCCTTGGGAGGCCACGCCCACACCCGTGGTTGGTGTGGTGTGCGTCTTTCCCCTGTCGGCCTGTTGTTCCCCTCTCACCACACCCTGTGTCCAGCCAGTTTTCACCGATGCATCAGGGAAAACACGACAAGCAGCGTACGTTTGGTACTTTCAGGAGAAATGGCGCCAGCATGTAGGAAGGGGGAATCTGCAAGACTTGGAGTTGCAGGCTATTTGAGCGGTCCTAGAGTGATGGCTCGCCGAGCCGATTAACATTGTCACGGACAGCGAATACTGTTTCGTCCTAGTAACTCGGCTGTCGAAAGCCTTAGCGGTCCTGACTAAGGCCGCCCAAGACCTGCATACCTGTCTCTCAATGCGAGCTGCCCCTTTCTTTATTACCCGTATTCGCAGTCACACTCGGCTGCCAGGCCCACTTGCCAAAGGCAACACCCGGGCGGACCAAGCCGCTGGGTCACCCTATGTACGCAGAGCCGGTGCCAGGCCTGTTTGAACAGGCCCGTCAATCGCATGGGTTTTATCATCAGGGCGCACACGCCATAAGACATCAGTTCCAACTGCCCATCTTGCAGGCTTGGGCTATAGTGGCAGCCTGTCCGGCATGCCAAGCAGCAAAGCCGAACCAGCCCTTATACCACCCAGGCATTAACCCCCAGGGGTATGCTCCGAATCAGGTATGGCAAGTGGATATCACAAAGTACAAGCCATTTGGCCGTCTTAAGTACATTAATGTTGTGGTCAACACTTGCTCCCGAGCTCTCTTCCTGTGTCCATTCACGAGGTCCACGGTGCAGAAATCCATCCTGCACCTGAACCGGGATTTTGCCTGCCTAGGGATACCTAGAGAAATAAAGACCGACAATGGGCCTAATTATCGATCACAGGTGTTTCGCCACTTCCTGCAGATGTGGGGAGTCCACCATACTTTCGACATTCCTCTGAACAGCACCAGGCAGCCGATTGTAGGACGTGTACATGGAACCCTGAAAGCACAGCTAACACGCCTAAGAGAGGGGGGAGAGAGGGGTTCGCCAGAGGTCTTAGTCGATAAAGCGCTTGTAGTACTGAATCATATGTCCTTCGCTGACCCCCAATCCGTTTCCCCTATCCAAAACCATTTTTCTTCGCGTCAGCTGCTGTTTGGGGGCAAGGCACTCCCAAAGGTCCAGTACCGCCTGCGGGAAAGCCCACGTTGGGAAGGTCCCACTGATCTGCTAACATGGGGACGAGGGTACGCCTGTATCTCCATAGGTGCGGGGACCTGATGGATCCCAGCCTGGTTGGTACAGCTGTGGCTGGAGGATTGGCAGGGTGACCGAGCGGCGCGGCGCTCTCCACCTCAACCTAGTGGGATTTATCCTGATTGTGAGTCTTCCAACGCGAGTGATAACGACTAATTCCTGGGAGCGGTTCACAAACTACACCAACTCCACTCAGGGCTACTGCTGTTTGGACTTCAGCAAGAACGCCACCTTGGCCTTGGAGAAGGCGCGTGCGCATGCTGCCCAGTCAGTATTTAACATCAGGATCCTAAAGGACTGGGGGTGGTTCTCAGGGCTGTTTGGTTTGCCCCAGTGGCTGGGAAATATCGTGTTTATGGGTTTAACTATCATAGTTGTTGCTTTAATAGCACTCTGCTTGTTTCCGCTATTGTTACGGCTTATACATGGCACTGTTGGTGGAGTCGCTAGGCGAATATTCACAGTCAAACCTGCTATGACAGCATTCACTCAGGGGTACCAGCCCCTTCAGCAGCAGGATGCACAGTTATAAAGAGCAAAGACAGGGGGGAGATATGGGGCCCTGCAAGGCAGCAACAAGGCTACGAGCAGGGCTGCACGTACACAGGAAGGGCGGTCCACAACGATTTGCGTGCTTGCTGACGCAATGCCTCGCGCTAGGCGCGGATAGGCACATGGGCGTAGGGGGTGGGTGCGTTCGCGTGCGTAGCAGGTGTACAGGCTTGCGCAGTGGGTGTACGGGTATATATTGCAATGTGACGCAACAGTAAATCGAGAGCTTACTCCACGGCATCCGTGTCTGTGTCTCTCTCTCTGGGATGGGATCCCAGCAGCGTGGGTCGGTTCATTGTCGCGTGGTGACAGGTAGTAATGTTCCAATTATGCTTTCAGCACAGCAGCGTCTTCTTTTGAAGTGAACCAACAAGCTCTGGTGTATTATTTTAAACTCTGCATGGTAAGGCAAGAAGTGGTGAGACCTTTATTTAAGATAACAAGTTTTTTCCATTATAAAATGTCTTGCAGCAATATTTAAGGAACTGGGGTTTCTCCATCATTTACCATTTGGCACCAGGGTTGGCCTTGAGTCAAAAAGTCAGAGTCCTTTTTGTTGGCTTTGTAAAAAATAGAAAAAGGCAAGTTACCAACTTTTCCACATATGATTTGTTTTGTCCAACCTAAAACACCGACAAAACCCCTTGAAATATCATAAAACCTACTCTTGTGCTGTACCAACATTTCAAGATAGCATTGCACATGGAGGAAGAGGAGATGCTGATCATACAGCCACTCTTCTGTCCTCTGACACCAAAATATTTCTTGGTCAATGGGAGATGAGCCCTGAACTGACTGTGCACAACATACCTGCTTCACGTGGTATGTGCCCACAGAGCACGGGGTAGTGCCCACAATTTCTCAAAGCCGCATCTGTAGCTGAACAGATGAAAATTTGGTGATGAATTGCTGAGGTTAAGGCAAGTCACCACAAAAGCTGTGTTCGCATTAGCAAGTATCGAGGGCCAGTGAGAGCAGATCTGTAAAGCAGCTGGTTCTGAGGACCTTCCATCCTTGCAGTACACATTTGATGATGCCTTCCTTGAGCTAGGTTGAGGTTGGTCCCGTGAGCCACACACCTACTGGTACCTGGACTGCACCTACCAGTTTAGCTTCATGCAAAAGGAACACAGTTCTTGTGTTCAGGGACTCCTTCATAATGTGAATCAAAGCATGATCATTAAGAAGGACTGGGAAATGCACCCTGGGGCTGCACTACTGATCCAAACTCATGTAACAAGGTAGATGCACTCAAAAGAGATTAAACAGCTGTGTTTTCTGTGTCTGAAAGGTGTTGTTTCTCTCCAGGGAGGTTTGATGTGTTCTGCTCTGCAGGGAGCTGTGCTTCCAGGAGGAAGATGATGAAAATCCAATGCCGGATGAAGACCTGTGGCTCTGGTGCGTTGCTGTGGTTTCCCAGCTGAAGTATTGGGGAGGAGTGGAGGAGAAGTGAAGAGAAAATTGGCAATAAATTAAATTAATCTTCCCCAAGTTGAGTCTGTTTTGACTGTGACAATAACGGCTAAGTGATCCCTCTGCCCTTATCTCAACCCACAAGCTATTTCAACCTATTTTCTCCCCCGTCCTGTTGAGGAGGGGCTGTGAGAGAATGGATGGCTGGGCATCTGTCATCCCGCCACAGTCAACTGACCACAACTGGCGAGCATCACTGTCTGACTAGAAGGGGGCAATTAGAAAATTTTAGGACACTGAGAGATGAATCCTATGCTGCCATGAAACCTGATGACGTCTGAGTTCATGGGAGTTTGATGTTGCCTTGAGCCTATGACTGGAAATACAGGCACTCTCTATAATCCAGCCTTTGACAGCTGCAGAGCAGATGATGTATTTTAAGGTGAAATAAGAAACATTTTAAAGTTTACCAACTGAAATTCAGTTGAAAGGTTTAGTGTTTGTTATAATAAACATTTTGAAAAACCTTAGAAAACTCAGGAGAAAAAGCTTGCAGAAGCTTTTGGTGGGATCAGTCAGTCTGAACTGAACTTTAGTAGGCTAGTTCAGTTTGAACTGAACTTTAGGTAGGCTATTCCCATTCTTCTATGTCAGAAGGGCTCAGTAGTGGTTGACGAGCTGTTTGTGACTTTGTGAAAAATTGAAGAGCAATTCCTATGCCAAGACTGCGCAGACATGACTTGCAGCTGGGCAGAGCTGGAGCAGAGGTTGCTCAGTAAATCCTCGGCAGTAAGAAGCATCAAGCCAGCAAGTGCCAGACCTCTCGAGGATCCAGCTGCACACCAAGCTCACCATTGTTCCTCAACGGATCATCTGGGAAGCCACTGCTTGCCTTCCATTTGTGAACTACACCTGGGATTTCTACATCTCACCGTCCTTGAGTAAGCAACAGATACCCTCTAACTGCTGCCCTTGTTCCAAGGCCTCAGAAAATTCTGACTCAGAATTTAATTACCGCACACATAAAACGTGTTAGCATTTGTTTGCTTACTTTATACTTGACAGTGTTGCAGCTATGCTGGAAACCTAACTTTTATATCTGTTGGGCACTTCTGAATCCTCAGTGCTGAGTCAGAAAAATTACAGTTCTTATGTATGAGTCATCATTGGTTTTACCATTTTAGATCAAAGGAAGCAAAACCATCTGGATTTTGTGGCTTCTGAGACATTATAATAAATCTGAAGTCAGTTCACGCATGTACTTCAAGAAAGTTATACAGGTTTCTGAGGGTTCTGAGTCATACAAAATGTGATTTTCTTCAGCTGTTTCCATCTTCATATTTCAGAAACCAGTATTTTTTGTTGGATATCTATATATTGATATATATAGATATGTATCGTACGTTTTGTGAACTGAGACATAACAACACCTTATTAATAACATTATTTCATAGATGCACAAGTTGTTACTGAATGCCTAAGTCAAAAATCTAGTTTCTCAGGGCTCAACTGGTAATTAGTATCAGAATTACACTTAAATGTACAGCTACACTGGTAATTTGGATCAATCCTGCAAACCATTGCACATGCTGTTAAGCCATTTCTTTTCCATGGTGCTCCTTACTGGTAATCCACATCATTCTTCTGGTTGTTGGACCAGAAAATTGTCTCAGTTTCTGTGAACTGGTCTGGTTTCTCCTTTTGACCCCATCCCTGGTAATGGGCAGAGGAAAGGAAGCGGGGTGCTAAGATCAAATGCGGTACCTGCTATTACCAGTTTACCGGTCACATGATGCATGATAATTTGGCCTGACAATAAAGCAAGCTATGTGGACACATGAAGAAAATTTAGCATGGTAACTGCCCAGGGGCATGTTCCTACCCCAGAGTAAATGTGATATGCTTTTACAAAGAGACAAATCATCTCCTGTCTTCCATGAGGAAATAATGTGAACCACGGTCGCTGTCATGAAGCAGTTGATGCACGATGGGTTTTTATCTTTCCGCTAGTTGTCCCTGGAGCTGTAATTTCCCCTTGCAAGTACTGTAGCTTCTGATTCCCACAAAGATCAGCAAAACTCTGTGTAGCAACTGGGTCCATCCTGACACTAGCACTTCTGCATGAAGCCATGGGGCAGAAGGCTTGAGAGAAGTAGAGGACAGGGTTGCTGGCACAAGGGAGGAAGGCTGAAAGGATAAAGAAATTAGAGTTTTGGCCAGGAGGCTGTGTAAAATTGAAGAGGAAGCAAAGAATCATAGGATCATAGAACAGTTTAGATTGGAAGGGACCTTAAAGATACCTGGTTCCAGCCCCCTTGTCATGGGCAGGGATACATTCCACCAGACCAGGTCACTCAAAGCCCCAGCCAACCTGGCCTTGAACACTCCTGGCGATGTAGATAGGAGTATGCAGTAAAGAATAATAAAGGACACTTGGGGCTTGGAAATGTTTAAGTGGTAGCATGCAGCTGGAAAACAGGGTATGCAGGCTGGGCAGTGGGCTGTTAAGAACTGATATGGCTTCTGGTAGCCAGAGAGCTTGGAGTGCGATATGAAATCTTCAGAGTTGGGATCAGAGCAGAAGGTGTTAAGAGTGGGCTATTGTCAGACACCTATGTAAAAGACTAAACGGCTGGACACAAAAGTAACTCAAAAGCAATCTAATGTTCTCCACATACGTTGCTTTCGGAAAACAGATCCCACATCTCTGGACAAAAATGGAGCAACACAGATCTGTCGCACGTGTATACACGTTTTTATACTAAATTATTAAAAAGAAAACATGGCAGCTAGTGTAATGAACTGCTAAAAAAAATGTTAAAACCCTTCAAGGAACAAATGTAGCCACTCTCTCACTGCTTCATTCTTCTAGTGATGGCAAATGGGAAATTTCAAAGATCCTTAAAGAAAAAGAATACTTGTTTTTAACCTTAATTTGTATGCAAATCCATGGTCCTATGTAGTGATGTAGACTTCAGGCTGAGATTAACATTGAATGTCTTATTTTGGACAAGAAGACTGAATCAAAGTTAAACAGCACACTTATTTCCACATGCTTCCAATACTTTCTTACTCGTGGCCCTTTTTAAACATCCTTTTGTCTTTAAAAGTATAGCCAGACCTTATGCGTTTCCTCCCCAAGAACATCCTATATGAACATTTAAAAGTGCTGCATCTTGCTTTTCATTCCATATAATACAACAGTAAATGTAATAACCTTTTCTGGAGGCAATGGGAAGGTGCATGTCTGTGCAGTGGTGAGAACTTTCTGACAGCATTTCTGAGCTCTCATTTGCCACTGTTGTACACAATTCTCATTTCTCTAAGACATACATGCATAGCATAGCAGTAGAATAAATCTAAGGCAGGCAAGCAAGAAAGTACAATGTGTTTTCTGTAACTACACTATTAATCATTACACAGTCTCTGTTACATTGACTACTGCAGTATAAAGTTCATTTCTCAAAGAAACTCTTTGCTATACCAGATCATTCTCTTAACACCAGCCTGGTAGGGGGCTAGTTGTCAGATGTCAAAAATGTGCAAGGAGCACGTAACAAACAGTACAGAACATTTCAGGCCAGCGCTCAAGCCTGTACTCCAGCCCTTTTTCATTAACTAGTGTAGATGTGGCTGTAGCGACTACTGGAAAGAAAGGCCTTCCACGCTTCAGCTTGAATATTTAGCATATATTTATGCAATGGCTTTTCCCCTAATTTTTTAATTACTTTCTAGTGCTGTGAACAAAGTTGGATCAGACTACGACGAGATGGTGCATTTCCGTGTTTTAGTTTTAGTTATCCTAAAGCAGACTTGCCTGTCTAGTATCAGTCTCATGATGGTGCTGCAAGGTATTACGGGTTATATGGTAAGGAATTTTGGTTGAACACGCATCTCACTTCATCTGCAGTCCACTCATACTCCAAAAATGGCAGTAACAAGTAACAAGAAATCATGTGGGAACTTGAATTTCGCTATCGTGCTCTGCACATTACCCAGTGCTTGAGCCTGGGCCCAAGTGTGTTTTCGAAGGGTTGGATATTAATCACGTAGGGGCTCAAATGCTGGCTTCATCTCAGAGTTTATGTACGTCCTTAGAAAAACGTGTGAGGACCTGAGGAAGACTTCATTTGGACATGCTCAGAGATTGTGACAACTGGTCCACAGGTACTTCAGTAGCAGCCAAGAGCTAACTGCTTTTTACGCTCTCAGCAGTAACACAGGATTGTGTTGGGGCCTGAGTAAAGCCAGAGTGGCATTTCCACAGCATGCAGAATTTCCGTTATCATTGGGCTGCTGCAACCAACCCTAAGAGATCTTTGCAACCAAGTGTTAATTAGAGAACCTATTAGGGGCAGGAGCAGCATAAGCCATTCTCTTATTTCTGTACTAACTGATCCCAAGCATGTTGAAGTCACTGAATGTCTTTTCATTGATATTCAGTGAACTTTGGATCAGACCTTGGGTACAGCTCAGTTATGGCAGACAGTAATGATATTATGCTCTTGTGATGTCGTAATGTTATTATGTAATATTGTAGGCATGGTGCATTTGTAACGGACACTGTTCTGCACTTCCCTTTCAAGCACAGCACATATACAACAAACACTGCATCTGTTTCACCTTGCTTTTTCTCATTTCCATAATATTCCCATGCCATAACAGTAAAATCTTGTAATTCCCTTTTGAAGCCTGCTGGACTTTCTGACTCCGTGACATTTATTGGTAACAAAGTGTTTGTGTTGGCTGCAGTATATGTTTTGTCCATTTTAACTATTCTGCTTTCACATTTTGTGTTCTGCTTTCTTAATGTTCACAAGGTCTGCTTACTTTACAGTATTTGGTGTACAGAACTTGCATGGTATTCCTCTTTTAAAATTCTTATTATATACAGATTTCTCTCCTCTCCCACAGATGCTCTCTTAATTTTCATCACTGCTGTCAAGATTTTCAAGAAAAATAATGAAATCTGAACCAAGGATTCAGGCTGCAGATATAACAAGTCACACTTTACATACATACATTTTCTTAGGTAGAGTCATGGCTACTGCTTTCCTATAACACTAAAGGGATTTTGATCTGCTTAACCACTATGAGGCAAGATAACCTATATTGTACTGTGTGGTTGTGGCAGAACACTGCTATATGCTCCTGCCATAGTAAGGCAGATCACAGATTACTGTTGATAGGGTAGGTATCCTATCATAGAATCTTCAAGGTTGGAAAAGACCTCTAAGATCATCAAGTCCAACCATCAACCTAACATTACTATGTCCACTAGACCATGTCCCAAAGTGCCACATCTACATATTCTTTGAACACCTCCAGGGATGGTGACTCCACCACATCCTTGGGCAGCCTGTTCCAGTGCCTGACCACTCTTTCAGTAAAGAAATTTCTCCTAATATCCTATGTACTTTAAAATCCTCATACTTACTCAGATTGCTCACTAGGCCCACTAAAGGATGTGAAGGAGATGCTTCCCTTCCACTAGCTCAACTGGGAAGACCTAAAACTGTCTATTTCCTATGCTGCTGCTTTCAGCAGAAAAGAAAAAAATTAGCAGATTGCCCCTTCATGTTGCCCCCACAGCTGCTTTTAGAGGGAGAAGGCTGTGCACAGCAATGCAGGAGAAAGTGGGTAGGAAAGACAGAGAATGCTGTGCTGTGGATGATGTTGGATGACTTAATCTTTGTCTTAAACCTTTAACATCATCTGTTCTTCTTTGAATGCATTGTAGCTGACCCCACGGGGGCTCCGCTTCTGCACAGAACTCCTCCATCACTCTCTGCTCAGCCCCACGGTGTGTGGCAGCCTTGAAGAAAAGATGGCTGGAATGGGCAGATGCAGAAGACAATCCTTCCAGAATCTCAAATGCATCTATGTTCCAACTTCTGGTAAAGGAAAATATGAGGTATCCCTACCCATGCAATGCAATCATCCCCTGACCCTGTGAGGATGCTAGAATAAGTCAAACTTCGGAAATGGGGGTTTTTTTCTCACCTGTTAAGCAGAGTACGGGGAAATGAACACGTTAAGTCTAAGCTCTCACTCGGTCAAGGCACAGTTCAGGTGCCGGTCATAGGTCACAGGCTTCTGCTCAGTGTTCCTTGACAATACTGAAGCACTGGGTCTGCTCTGGGTAAAGAAAATTATATATCAGAAGGTTACATTGTTAATGTCTTCCTAGAAAAGCTCATTAAAACATCACCTTCATTAATCTTTCAGTGAACTCCTCTGGACTTTTTCAAATAGAACGTGTGTCTTCTTCAGGACTTTACACAGTCAGGGTCAGTGTAATTCAGTTTTCTTTCACCCTAAAAATGTTCGGCTCCACTTTTTTTACTGTCTTGATTCTGATACATTCTGATTTAATTTTTGATGTGAAGTTTTAAGAAATAGAAATAACAGCTATATAATTCAGATACTTTCAAACTACATTGGTTTATTTGTCTTTCAGGGTTCTCCTATAATTTTAGTAAGTACATTTTGTTATAAGTATTATATTGCAGAAAATATTAGAGAACAGAAGACTCATCTCTGTAAAATGACTTAATTCAAGTTATTTTTCAAGTTATTTTTCAGTTCACAGTGTTTTTACAGAGCTGTGTTTGGAGGGCACAATTAACTAAACACATTTCTTCTGCTGTGCTACAGAAACTTGAGATTACTCAATTTTTGCTCAACTGAAATGCAAAACCCTTTTCAGTTACTACTCAGGAATTAGATGGCGCGTTCTTCTTGCCCTCCCTGCATCTGCCATTCCTTTCTTCAGATAATTGATAGAACAGATGGGGTAAAATCAGCTGTTCTTCAGCAACACTATCAGAGAATACAGATGACTTGCAACTGTTCTTTTTTTTTTCTCAGTAATCATGGGGCAACATACTTAAGCCAAAAGCATACCCATTACAACAGCAGCCCATTGGCAGATGCTAACAGGCAGCAGATTAATTTACGCAGGGATACTTATGTTTAACAAATATTAATGGGTAGGGAATAATTAATACGAACGTCAATAGAGCATGTGTAATTTTTAGCAATGGCAACCTTTAGCCTGCCAGGAAAAAAAAAAAAAAAAAAAAAAAAAAAAA
>JAAGAY010131232.1:0-45183 GCA_011801015.1 Ardeotis arabs
CATGCTTTCAGGAAGTGACACTGGGATTGGTCATGCACTGGCTAAATACCTGGATAACCTAGGTTTTGTTGTGTTTGCTGGAGTTTTGAATAAGGATGGACCTGGAGCTGAGCAACTGAGGCGAACCTGTTCTCAGAGACTCTCTGTCCTGCAGCTGGATATAACCAATGCCACCCAAATCAAGGAAGCCTATCTAAAAGTCTCAGAGAAGGTGCAAAATACAGGTATGGCTTTTGTTTTTCTATTATAATGGGCATACTAAGGTACCTGCTTACAAGGTGCATCTCTTGCCTGTTGGCTGCATCGTGTGTAGGTCATTTCTGTGCTGCAGCCTCAGGGTATTTATATTGATTCCTGCTTTCTGGGACATATGAAAAATGATGATGACTGTTCAAGGAGGGGGTACTGTGTATCTGTATCTGCAGATAATCTCTGCTTTGATCTCAAGGCACCATCCAGCTCATCAGTTTAATCTTTATGGAGTTGATTTCATGCTGTATAGCAGCTCTGTGCTTTCTCCTGTGCCCAGGGCTCTGGGGAGTCGTGAACAACGCAGGCATCCTGGGCTTCCCTGCTGACGGCGAGCTGCTCCCCATGAGCACGTACAGGCAATGCATGGAGGTGAATTTCTTCGGGGCTGTAGAGGTGTCCAAGACCTTCTTACCGTTACTTCGGAAATCCCAGGGGAGGCTGGTTAACATGTCCAGCATGGCAGGTGAGCTGAACTAAAGTACCAAATAAATTTCCGGTGCAACAGGAAAAACAATTAACTTACTTGGCAAAAATGCTGAGGAAAGTGTTGGTCGGTCTTGCTTGTCAGTACACCCAGGGAATGGGTATCTAGGTAATAAGTGCAGGTTTTTCTTTCATTTGGGAGACTATTCCTAGATACCAGCCCTTAAACCAGAAAGGTTTAATATGACTTTAAAAAATGCTGTTATATAAAAGACAGTAAAATTCAGATCTTGCTATGAGTTATGGCTTTGTGAGCTTCCAGAAAGATAAGTGGTAAAGCATAGACTTTTTTATAACATGGTCACAGACTTCTGCTAGAACATCTCAGTTTGTGTGTCATTGAACCACATCGTGGAGATGCCCCAAAGCTGTCTTAAGCAGAGACAAGTTTTCTTCCATTAGGACTGTTATAGCTAAAGTTTTGACCTGTTTTTATTTTGTTTTTTTTTAAGTACTTTGGGTTAAAATTGAAACAAATATATTTTAGGTATGTTCATGACGTTTGCCATTTGTAACAGTCCTTGATAAATGTTAGGTATTTCAGTTGGGCAGCTCCACCTCTGCACCCTTGTAGGGCTCAGAGGAGTGAGAAAGCACAATCATAAAACACCTGTTGAAGAGAAACATTTAATTCAAGAGCAGAAGGCAGTTTTATTTTTTGCTATATCCTATGGCTCTTTCCAGAGCGCGGAGTCGTAGAGCGTGGTCTGCTAATAACCTGGGACCTGAAGAGAGTGTGTGTTTGTATTTCTTTTAAGAAGATAACCAAAATATTTTTAAAATACTGTAGCCTGACATATTAGCAAAATGGTATTTTTTTCATTAATAAAATAACTTTTAAAAAATCATTAACAGTATACAATATGCTCTCCAGTTTTGTCCCATAAATTGGATCCTGTGCTTGCTATATATATGCCTTTATAACACAACCTTGTGTTCTAGGAGGACAGCTGAGATGCTACAGTATCTGGTAGCCAACAGCTGAGGAGCAGGAATGCTTCTTTGAAAATGAGACCTGCTAGAAGCAGGATGTCATGAGGCTGGAAAGCATTTTGCTTCAAGACCTCTTAAGAATTTACCATATCATCTGCTTTCCAAATTTCCTTTGCCTTGTCTTCTTGCAGCCTTATTTCTGTGCAGTTGGTGTCCACTCCTGCTGTATTGCTGAGGTGGCTTGTGCAAACATTACCCTGTGTTCATGGCTTACCTTGAGGATGTGGCCTCAGCCTAGCTTTGGCACTGCCGTCTTCTGTTTGTTTTGTTTGTTTTTTTTTTTTAATCCCAAGTATGTCTTGTATCTGCATGCCTGTGTTTATAGTTTGTTGCTGACACTTAAAGAAATCAGGACTGAACTATCAGAAGGACCTTTCTGGTGCCCACCAGCCCTTGCAAGCACAGGACAGACCTCTGACCGAGTGGAGCTTGCACTTTTGGTGTTTTGGGGCAGATGTCTTAACTCTTGGCATGAATCACCAAGCTGCCTTGCAGGGATAAGTGGAGAGCTTTCCTGTGCTGAATAATTTGCCCTTGCAGGAGTTGATAATGACCCTGCTTAAGCTATAGCTGTTTGCACAGATGCTCTTGCGTGCGGATTGATGTGGGTAAATAGCTTCCTCTTAATGCAGGGTCTGAGGGCCCTTTGGTAAAACATTAGCAGAAAAGTTAGCGAGGTCTCATTGTGCCCAATCTATTCCTGTCTGTGTAGAGCTAATTTAACCGGACTCAAGGTTAGCCTGACCTCAGAGGGGAAAAACTATGTGATTCAATGGGCTCAAACCAATTGAAATTTGAACTTATTCAGATGCATACAGAAGAATAATTAACATATAATTGGCCCAAATTATTCAAAGGAATGGCTCTGTGTAAGAAGCTCCTGTGATACCTTGGTCACTGCAGTATAAAATGCAATAAATGGCACCAGTGGCTTACCTGAAAATTCCCCTGTATCGAAGTATTTTCTTTTAAAAGATCCCAGTACATTGAGCTGAATGTGTAATGTTTGAGATGGAGGCCGTACTGGAGGATGTGCCCAACGGCCCATGCAGGCAGGAGAAGGAGTGATGTGCCTCAAGGGGGAAGGGTTGCCCTTTTGTTCCCTCCTCCCTGCTGTGCCTGGGGTGGTGGCTGTGGTGACCCCTAGATGTGGCAGCGATGCTCTGTGCGGTGGTAACGCCAACCTTGTGGAGAAAGGGGGGAGGATGAGGAAGGGGAAGATGCTCAAATCAAAGCATCTTTAGGTTTTTCTAAAGCTGAAGAAGTGGCAATGTGCCAGTTTCTGGAACAGAAGATATCTCTGTAATTGGAGGATATTCTTTTCTGGAAGCTTTTGTTTTGTGAACATAAGGATTTATTTTAAATTCGCATAAAATACTGGCTGTTTTCTGTCTGAACAAATGCTACTGGGATTGGCAAAGATGAGATATCACTATAGACGGGAGATCTGCTTCCACGATGGGTCTTGGAGAGCCCTGTCACCTGGGGGATGTGATTCCAGCTTTGGTGTGTCCACTGAGGTTTTCCCCAGACTTGCACTCTTGTCTCTGGTCTTTCTGAAACTAGCTGAAAGAACTGGAAGACAAGTTGGCTTTATAAAGCTAGAATTGAGATTACTTACCCTGTTGTAACTGTGGTTTATAGTAGGAGCTTGAAATTTGTGTTACAGTGACAACAAGAACAGCAGCATTAAACTGTTGCTTCACTATATGAACTAAAACATTATCTGTGTTTTGAAACCAACAGTCATAACTTTCAGCAGTTTTTACCCTTAAATGCAATACAGTTCACTTTTTCCTTCCATACAAGGTGTCTTATCAGGTGTTACTGAGCATAACTGCTATAAGCAACTGCTAATTTACAACTTTCACTTTTTTTTAACCTCCAGAAAGAAATTATTCCCTCACTGACTTGTCTTTAACCTCAGTGAGAGCTGCATAATTTTGGTTGCGCTATAATCTTCCTTCTAAATCACGAAAATAAAGGCTGGAAAGAGCCGCCGTCGAGCTTTATCATGTTTATATTGCTCCTGCAGGAGGCATTCCGCTACCGAGGTATGCTGCATACGGTGCATCAAAAGCAGCTTTGTCCATGTTTTCTGGAGTAATGAGGCAAGAGCTTTCCAAATGGGGTATTAAAGTTGCCGCAATTCATCCATCAGGCTTCCGAACAGGTTGGTATTTGACATTTTGGATAGTTCTTTCTGCCTTGCCTCTTTACCTGCAGTCCAGCATCCTCAAACAGAGCTCTGAATGATTCTTAGCAGTTGGACTTTTTTCCCATTCTCCATGTTAGTTACGGAAACTAAGATCATTTTTTACATGAGCTGTTCTTTCCCATTCTGCACACTGCCTGCCTTCGCCTTTCTCCTGGGTGGAGGGGAGAGCTCTCTTTGCTTCGAGACAGGGCAGTGTTCAGGCGATTGGTGCTTTCTTTCTGCTCTAGCTTTTTTGAAGTTAAAAAATAACAAGCATCACTGTGTGGTTGATTTGAAGTGTTACGCCTTGCTTATCCTGCATGACAGCTTCAGGACTGGCTGTCCGTCCTACCTTTCTCAGTATCAGAGCTCTCTTTATTGAGGTGCACAGTCTTGCATCGAATTATCTGCAGCAATACCTGTCATCCTACTTGCTGTCAATATTACCCTCTACAGTCCTCAGCTTTCATCTCCACTCCTTCACTCTGCTGTGCTTCTACTGCTTGCTGTTCCAAATCCTCCCTCCACTGCTCTGAGCGCTTTCTGCAGAGCCCATCTGCATTACAGACTCATCTCCTGCTGCGCCCCGTGCCCGCCCGGAGCAGAGTGGGTGCCCACACAGGTCCCCGCTCTGTGGACATGCCCGGCAGCTACCTGAGGGCAACAACTGCTGCGTGCTCAGAAAGTCCTGGTGACTTCATGGAGACAATTTTTATGTTGATGAAAAGCAAAATGGTCTTTTTCATAAAACCCCGTGCCCTTGAATGCCTCCCCTTTTGGGAAGGGGCCCTGACAGCACCCATGTGGTCAGTGGTACCTGCCTGAGATTGTACCTTCAGGGCCCCACTTGGCTGTTGTCAGACTTCTGGATGAAAACATCACGCATCAAAACAAGTATTTGAGATTTAAATATTTATTTAAAGATTTTTCTTTATTTGCAATGCATAATTCATGGTAGTTAGGCAATAAATGCATTGGAAAAGCCACTGCTTTCATTCTTACACGATGCAGATGGGGGAAAAATAGTTTTGTTTTGGTTTTTTATTTTTTATTTTGTTTTTAAACCTGGCCTCATACAAGCCTTATCTTTCATGAAACTAGTTAGTGAAATACCAGTGTTGCTTGTGAACGAGGAGCTTAGCACTTGGCCAACCCAAGTGAATCCTGTTCATCTTGGCTTGCCTGCCTTTTCTCAGTCACTCGCATCTGTTAATAAATACTGATCGGGAACAGCCACAAAATGAGCAAAGACAGAATGACAAGGGAGGTGGGGAAAGGGGAAAAAATGCTGACTTGGCAGTGAGAGAGCCTTTTTAGGTAGAGCTGGTAACAGAATGGTGCCTGAACCCCATGCTTTCTGTGTAGCCTGTGCTTTGTGCTTTCCCTTCTCTCCCAGGTAAAAGCACTCGCAGGTAACCAGCTGTGTTGTCTGTTCGTCACTGACACAGTTTAGAACAACTGTGAATCAGGGTGGTGGTGGAGAACAACTTAATTATAGATGACTTTTGAAAATTCAGCCCCAAGCTCACTTGCTATCCTGTGATGTTGCTACTCAGGTATACAAGGCACATCTGATCTGTGGGACAAGCAAGAGAAGGAGCTGGTAGAGAACCTCCCAGCAGACACAAGGCAAGCCTATGGTGAGGACTACCTCCTGGGGCTGAAGAGCTACCTCCTGCACATGCCCGCGTACTGCGACACCGACCTCTCCCCCGTGCTGAACGCTATCCTGCACGCTTTGCTGGCCAAGAGACCACGCGGCTTGTACACCCCCGGCAAAGGGGCTTATGTGCCCCTCTGCATCTTCTGCTACTTTCCTCTCTGGTTCTATGACTTTTTCATTAGTAAGATGCTGAGTACTGAGTCTGTCCCGAGGGCGCTGAGAACGTCAGAAGCTGAAAGCAAGAATCTTTAAGGTATCCATCAGCATTTGTCTTACTTGATGAGATAACTGGGGAAAAACTCTGTTCCAAGACACTGCTATTTATTGTACTGTCTTTGTTAAATTGCATTTACGCTGCCTTGGAAACAGAGGTAAATCTTTGTATTAAGAGTAATGTTCAGGAAAAGTGGTGGATAAACAGAAATAGAAAGCTATCCCCAGATGGGGCATTTCTAGAGAAATTTGTGTATTTTCCTGATGTCTTTGGATCCTGCCTTCTGTATAAGGTATCTCATGAGGTTATATAGCTCTTGTCTGCTTCAAAAGGTACCACCAATGCACAGACAGATGTCTAATCTGTTTTTTAAAACAAAGCAGTCCTTGAGAGTTGACAACTTTCTTAAACATTGTAAGAAGCTGCAGGTGCATATATTCTTATTTTGGAAAGATTTAAGAGTCTAATTCAAATCTTTCTCATGGCAGCTTCAGCCCAATACAGGGTTTATTTTTGTTCTGTTGCTTTTGGACTTGAGACATGATTCACCTTTTTTCCCCGAGTTTTGTGAGGTATAGTTTGATGTTTATAATGTGTGCTTTTTGCTAGACTAAGCAGCATAAATTAGTTGGGGGGGGGGGGGAATGAATAAAGACAGATCAAGACCTTCACAAATAAGCAATCAATCTCCAACCTACAGTATTATAAAAAGTAATAGTAAGTATATCAGCTGCTAATTTTATATCACTACCTTGGTCATTCTGTGCTTTGCCTGTATATACCTGTGCTTCTTTAATCATTAGTAAACTCTGATTGCACTTCTGCTTTCTGTGCAATTCCTTACTCGATTCTGGGTTTACAAAGAAGTTACGATTTTGCCTGTTTCTCCTTCTGACTTGGGAGAACTTTTGCTCACTCCTTGAAGATCAGGCAGTCTTCAAGTTGGCGTTACTGGAGTCCAGTGTCCATCTTCTGATAGGTCTTGGTTGCTCCCATTGCCTAAATTAATTCTAGGAGGGTCCAGTGCCTCCCTGCTGCTGGTTGTCCCTGTGTCCTACCATGAAACCCCCACCAATGCCAAGAGATTGGGCAGCCTGCCTGTATTTTCCTTCCCCACCCTCTGTTTGCATTGCCTGTCACGTCATCTGGCTTTGAAAGGCTGTGATATCTGAAAAAAAGCCTCATCCCCCTGAGCTCCCTGGTTTGGTTGTCTGTCCTGTGCATTGCTTTGATGAAATCCATTTCTTTTCAGATGACAGAAATTTGAAAGTCATTACATTCTGGGCTTTAAATATAGATGCACTTTTTTCCCCTGTCCTTTCTGAACAAGTTCTAGTCTTCTGTCATAATCCTGCTCATGTGACATACTCTTGCAGTCAGCTGAACAAAATCACAGTTTAATTTGCACCTGTAGTATTTCTTCAGTCTCCTCCTGCATCTTTTACTTTACTGTAAGACTTCCGTGAATGTACAGAGGATGCTCAGCAGGTTTGGCCCACCATTTTAATTTGTGCCCCAGTCTGGAAATCCTCCTGTATGTATACATATTGTCATGATTGCTGCTTTTGCTACAGAGGCTTATCTCCTTGTGGGTTTCTATCATCCCTTGATTACAAATTTTTACTTTTCTTTGAGAAAGCGTGACCAAAAATGTTTTTTCACTCAAAAAATCTGGGACTATTTCTATCTCTCTGCCCATTTCTTCCTTTATCTATTTTCCAAATTTTTTTGTCAGCCAAAGTGCATAATGAAAAAATAATATTTAGTAACTGGATTGTTGCAAGTGTCTGTCTCTCATCTGACCCTTTGTGCTTTTGGGAACTGCTGCTGCAGCTCCTCCCTTCCCGGGCTGCCTTTGCTCCCATACTAGGAGAGCACCGAGGAGGAAGGTGGCAGGGGACCTTCTCCATGGAAAAGGGACAAAATGGCAGTTGGTGCCTTGTTTTGGGCAGGACATGATCCCAAATGGCTCAAAGGCAGCTTGTTAGCTGAAGGGAAACAGGGGTGCACTGGGTGGCAGGCTCTGAATTCTGGCTGCCTTCAGGGTGAAGGAACTTGCTTCATGTCAGCCGATCTCCATCTTGGACAGAGGTGGTTGTTTTTCACTTAACAACAAATTTAGGTGTAACTTAGGTGGGCTGGAATTTTGCCATTAGGAGCAATATATGTTATACAACTGAAATTCCTCTTAGCAGCCAGTTAGCTGTTTTGCGTAGCAATCTTCATAACAATCTTTAATTGTTGCTTTGTTATTTGGCTGTTGTTATAAAATGTAACTTTTTTTTCTCCCCCTTCACTTTCTTAATAGGAATATTATCTTGCACACTGCAGACATATTAAACTAGGCATCTACATAGAAAATTTGATTTTGTTTTATTTTTTTTACTCTTATTTCCCAGGAAGTTTGTGTTCTAAATAGTCATTTTACATCTCTCTGCCTAACTACAAATATATTTTTAGCAAGACTCAGATAATTGTGGTATCAAAGATTATTATTTTGTTCCTTCAGGGATCTTTGCATTTTAAAGATAATTCTGTTGTAACACATTATTGAATTATGTGTCATTTAATAGGCTGTAGTATTAGAGCTAGATTTCTTTTCCTAATAGTTTGCATTGCAAATAATCCAAATGGTGAGGCTGGGAGAATAAACTGTGGGTGTCTGCGGCCAACACGCCCATGTCGATGTTAAAGCTGATGCTAGCTCACACTCTCAAGGACCAGTGTCTAGCTGTTGAGCTCCTTTGCTTACCAAAAAGGCTGATCTAATACAAGGCTGTTTTAGGTGCAGGAAGAGAGGATGTTTCGTTCTAGCTGTGGAAACGGATATATTAAAAAAACCCTGAACTAACCACTGTGTTTTGGGCCTATTTTCAAAGACAACATTCCTAATGAGAAGCATATGGCATGAAGAAAAGCATCTGACAAATTGAAGAAATTGGCTGTAGCCCTAAAAAGGGCTAATAAATAATACTCTAAAATGTCACTTAGTGCTCCATGCTAATCAAGATTGTATATATTAAAAACACATACATCTATAGTTTAAAAGGGGTTATATGCTGCAGAAGTCACGATTAAAGAGTAGATTTTATCCACATCCTCCTGATCCAGCGTTCCTCTGGAATGCAGGTTGTGATGAAGCAAACGCTGTCGGATTCGTTTTACCAAGCAAATCCCTCGCTGGTGTCCTGGGGCTCCCGCTTTCCTACTCCGTGTTTATTACTCTGGCAGACATCTGTTCTTCATGTGAACATTTGATTTTAAGATATGTAGGTTTGGTGAGACAAAAGGTGAGTTGTAAAGTCATTTGATTTTATAACTTTTTTTTTTTTTTTATTGTGGGTCTCTTTGGTGGATGTTCATGCACAACTTTGGTGTTCAAGGCAAAGCCATCAGTATAGCATCTCATACGCACAGAAATCTTAAAGCTGATTTTTCACCAGTATAGGCCAAAAACAGGGATGTGGAGAAAGGAAATAGTCACTTTTTCTAATTTAGTGTGCGTGAACAAAAGCTTAGTTATTTCCAAACTAAAGCATTTAAAATTCAGCTATGTGGCTGTTAAAATGACTCCATACTGTAAGTTATACAGGAACATTAAAGAATCTCCAGATTTTGCCAGTTTGACTCCCTGCTATCCTGAGAAGAGAGGGAAAAACTTCTGTGTTCTTATGACTTAGTGCTCTGGCATGTATGAGGCTTTTTTTTTTAATTGTATTTTTTTTTTAATAGCTGTATAAGAAAAGTTGTTATAATTCTTTGTATCCAGAGGATGCTTCCAGGGAACTTTCAGGTCTTGGTGATGTCAAAACACACTGGTTTTGCTGTAAATTAACTAGTCCAGGCACAACGTTGCACAGATACGCTAAAATGGGTCGCGTTTCATTCACTTGACTCGTAGAGTCCACATCTGGCCGTCAGCATGCATCTCTGCACCAATCATATCTACAGCATGTTTGGGACAAATAAGTGAGTTTGGTCACTTTTCCTAAAAGACTGGTTCTGGGATTGTTTCAGAGACAAAACGTTGCCTGGTTTAGCCTTTTTATGGCTGTGTTTTGGAAGCCAGTTGGATTCCCAAAGTGGTGCAACACCCAAGCATGTTGTGCATCATGGAGTCATCATATTTCTAGGAATGCTCAAAGAAACTTTCTTTGAAATAAAATTGATGCAGACTTCAGAGGAAAAGCATTCAAACAAAAGATCTTGGCTCCTGCAAGGAAATTAACAGGAAGGCTTTTTTTTTTTTTTTTCCCCCCACCATTTCTACAAAGTGTTAGGATACTTAAATGGAAAGTATTGCCACTGCCAGGAAACACCCAGCACATTGGATCCTGAGATGCCTGAGGTGCAGTTGATCCTGCTGAAACTTGTCAGCTGACGTAGTGCTCCCAATGCAGACACCATTGTAGGCAATATTTCAATAGCCAATGCTTTTGTCGTCTAAGCTGGAGATTAGAGCTGTTGCTGTTCAATTATAGATGTATTGGGGCAACCTTGAGGCAGTGGGCTTTTACCATAGTAAGGAGGTAATTGCTGTTATTTTTAAAGCATGACCAAATCATAAATCAAGAATCACTGACATCTCATGAAAGGAGGCGAGTTTTAAATCTCTTTAATAAGATAAATGAGTTTTAAGCATGTTGTATAGGTCATTGTAACCTAAGCTAATGAATCTGGCTTTAACAACCTGTATGAAAGTAATTACAGTGATATAAACAGTCTCCACAGGTTTAATGCCTGGAATATGTAGGTTAAACAATCCAACTTTATGTGCCTATTCATCTTGTTGCCTTTAGCTTTGGAAAGAGCACTGAGCAAGCTGGAAGCTAATCCTGTGAGCTAAAAACTTGGATCTTGCCGACTACCATGAGTGAGAAAAGTAAGGATGGCTCAAGAGTCAAAGGATGGCTCTCAATTCCCAGTGGAGCCAGTTCAGCCTTTGCTATCAGTCTGATCAGTCAGGAGAGCTCTGTGAGGTGCAGAGTGTGTAGCGCTTTCTACAGAGCCTTTCGGAAGTGACCTCTTAATTTGACTATATTTCTTCCAAGAGTTTCATGTTCTGGCCATGTTGCCACCCAGCCCATCTGGATTTGGGACTTCCCACTTCTGGAATAAAAGGATGTGGCTCAAACTTCAAAATAAGAGGTGGAAGATGAAGCAAAGATCAAAGGGTGTGAGAATGAAAGATCTAAAGAAAACAAAATGACAGTGATTGGTATAAATGGCAGACAGCGAGGGAGGCGGAGGAAGCATGGTGATGCTCAGGAAATGGGTTTGAGCAGGTTCAGCTCTGTTGGCATGTCATACTTGTGTCATGTTAACCTACTCGCTGTCTTCCACACCTCCTCCACCACCTCCTCCAACACCTGGCTCTGAAAAGTGCTATTTAAGAGACTGTGAACTGTGATAAAATTACTTACTTTGAAGCCTTACTCATGTTACTTGGTTTTGTAGCATCCCATCCTACAAACCCCTGGGATGGGGGTGACCTGCTCTGACACAGGGGGGTTGCAGCAAGGACGGGGGTGGATGCTCCAAGCTTGCCTGGCTCTCGGTGGCTTTGGGTGGTAATGGGGGAAGCTGATCTCTTACTTCCTTATCCCTGGGAATGGTGAGAAGATGTTGGCAGTGGGACAATGCATATCAGTGCTCCCATGCTAAGCCTGTGCAAATCTGGCAGTGCTTACTACTTTGCTCTCTTTCTTTGAGGGGGAAAGAATATTACACTGTACTTCATGTCATAATGGAAAAAAAAAATAAATATTGGCCTTTAGCCATAGTAATTTCCATAGCAGCAATCTGTGAGAGTAGGTGTCGTCGTCTGTCTCTGGTTTCCTGTGGGCATGCACTGTCAGCAACAAGTGCTGACACCAACCCACCAGCCTGCGTGGAAATCTTTGATGTGTGCGCGACACAGCGAACAAAGCAAACAAGATGAAGAAGAAGATGATACGCATCTGAGAACGGCCCGAGGGTGATTTATTCCCCTGCTGTGTGGGCAAATCCTACCTTTTCAGAAGAAGGGTTAGAAATCACTGTTGTGGCTTCTGCATATCTCTGAAAGCATCTTAATGCCTTTAATTTCTCAAACAAACTCAAATCGCTGCCTGAAGGACAAAATCCTAAAGGGCTAATTTAATTAAAAAGATGAATGGGGGAAACCAGAGCAAACATGATGCAATTATTGTGTTTTACTGTATATACAGCAATGTAACCATGTTGCATGCTTGGCATAGATGAATTAAGGGGATAAGAGGCTTAAAAACCTAGCATTTTTTAAAATGTTTTATCATGAAGAATTGTGTTAGAAGTTCCTGTTGGGAGTTGGGTGTTTCACAGTCTCATTTGAATTACATGTTCATGCAATAATATGGTGTTGTTTGTATCCCGTCACGTCTAATGTTGCCGCTATGATTGCAAGATGTGTTGCCTTAGATGTTAGTGGGAACACTGTCCTTAGGAAAAAAAAAAAACCAAACCACAAAAACATCCCAAAACAGCACCACTCACCAACAGTGACCCAGGAACATGGCTTTGGGCCACACCATTGCTCCCTCAGTGTTTTTCAAGTGTTTTTAAGGACGGGAAAAGGCTAATAGTAATAATAACATAGAAAAGATAAATGATTCTGCTCAGCCTCCTGGTGTAACATACGGTGTGGAGAAGCAAATGGGATGGGGTGGCAGACCTGTGCGTGCTGTAGTGGATGGCTGTGTCCAAGGGGTAGCGGTGGCGGCAGCTGAATTTGGGTGCCAGGCAGCAAAGGGTGCCTAAGCAGGAAGGAGGGCAACAGGATGGATGTGTCACGTACCACACAGAGCGTAAAGCTAAAACCTAGCAAACTGGCTTTGTGCAGTGGAGGTAGAGGGAGCTCCTGGTTGAGGAGAGGTTGTGTCCTTGCCAGCGTGGCATCCAGGGGCAGGGGGCTGCCTGAAGTGGATTTTTTGATTTTTGGTTTGTTTGAAGTCTCTTGAAAGCATTGCTAAGTATCAGAGATTTCCTCCACGAGGAAGGGAGGAAATGTAGGCTTTCACCCTGAAGTTATCTGAGAATTTTTAGTTGCAACATGCAGTGTCTGCGCCCCATTGTCTGTCTGTTAAGGTATATTAATACCTTAAAAAAAAGCTTATGGGGATGTTTCCTGACTGTGTGAGCTGAGGCAGCTCTTGTGACCTTTTGTGTATCATACTGCAATAAAAACACCCAGTGCCTGCAGAAAATATTCAGTCTGACCAGTTTGAGGGAATTGGCTTAGAAGCGCCAGGTGCCTTTTCCATGTAAACGTGCACAACCTCCTGGTATCCACTGAAAGTGGCATTGCTTTGGGTTTTCTGTTCTTACTCCGTAGTGCTTGGTCAGCTCAAGAGGACACTCTCTTCTGGCAGCGTGTGTATCTGGGTAAGGAGGGAAAACACGGGCGATGAAATGGGTTTGCCTGCGGCTGGCTCTCTCTCGAGGTCTGATGGTCTCGTGTTGCTGGAATCATGTATGCCACCATGGAAACTGGTTCCCCAGAGCCTCTGCTTGGTCTTGATCTGGGCTGGTCTTGGAAAATCCTTGCTTCTTTGCTATTTGGTGTGCAGCAATACCTCTGGTGGAAGCAGTATTGCTATTGCCAACATGAAAGGACAGCCACGGTCAGACTGATCCCGGCTCCGCTATGGTTTGTGACAGCCGTGAGGTATCTGGCAAGGTCCTGTCTGACTGTGATGTACCTACACAGGCCGTTTTCTTTCCAGAGTGACATTACTACGATGTGTTCAAGCAGGGCAGTACTTGCATATCAAAGCTATGTTACAGCTTCCTCCATCTGACAGCTCCTGAGCACATTTATTTCTGGGAGTGGAGCTACTGGGAGTGAAGATAAATGCTGGCTCTCCTATGAGGAATGGGCAGTTAGATCATGTCCGTCGGTACGTCACTGGTATGCGTGCCAGCGCGCTGCCAGAGCACCAGCAATGCTTGCGGGGTCCCTGGGCATCAGTACCAGGGTGGCTGAGGGCAGCATCCAACACACGCCACTACTGTGGGAGCCCCTAGAGATAAAGCAAATTCCTCCAAGAGAAATGGGAGCTGTTCAGGCTAGGTTTGTTTAATGTTTTGAAGTCCTGTTGTAACCTGGGTTGTTCCTGGTCCTTAATGGAATGTTTTACGTGGTGTAGTAATTAAGTTTTCAATACTGAAGCATTTAAGTCAAGTGTCTTAATTTTTACACTAATGAACTGGCATTCCCCGTGGGTTGTCACACAAGCTGTTTCAGCGTCACAGAAATCTCTCCATGCCAAGTATCACTGCTATCCTTTGGGCAGCAGTAGTGACAGCAGTTTGTCCTGTGACCCCTCCATGCCATCGAGCTGTGTCAAGGGTGGCTTTGACAATCCCGTTCCCTTTAGAGAGCGGAGCTGGTTGCTAGTATTTCCCATGAGGAGCTTTCTTCCCACTTCCAACCTAAACCAGCTGAAGCTCCTCTTCCTCCCTGGTGGGATGTATTCCGAGGCTGCAGTATGACTTGGGACAGGGGGTAAAAGTGAGAAGTGGGTGTTACTGGGGCACAACCCGTCTCTTGGAGGAATGTTGCTGATGCTTACAGGGACCTGGGAGTAGGACTTTGCCAGCCAACACTCACCGGTTAAAATCTCCCTTCAGACAGCAAATCGCACTGCTGCCCGCTCGGCTGCGACTGCTCAGATAACTCTGTTTAGCCAAAAATCAGAGCCAGCAGCTCTTTGCCAGCAGAGTAACCAGACAATTTGCTACACTTGGGTAAATATTTACACCCAAATTTTAGCAACAAATCCTCTCGCGTACAGAGGTGCTTTGGGCTGTAAGGAAAGATGCAACATTCCGAAAAACAAATCATCCCAAGAATCCCGAAAATCACACTAGTTGTACCTGACATAACCATCTCCTCTGCAGTTGAGGTCTGGTCTCTTTAACTCCAATAATGCTAATTGTTGTAAGATTCAACAAGGAGACAAGCAGATGATTTAGCTGTTTTTCTGTTGTAGTGGTAGATGAAGAGGAAAGTCAGGCTGGAGTGGAGCGGAGGTAAGCACCTGGAGAACATGAAGAAAAGCAGGGATTTCCATGGCTGAGCTGCATCTGGGGAGACTGGCGTTTTGGGGACGCGGCACCTCAATGCGCACTGCCAAGAGGGACAGGAAAATGGTTCCCATCTCCAAATGACAGAGGTGAAAATGCTGAGAAGCGAGGGAACGTGTCCTGGTGTGTTGCGAGGAGCTGGTAGGAGGAAGCTAATGAGGTATCCAAAATGTCAAGCACAGTAAGTGCAGAGTTAGCTGCAGGAGATCTCCCATCAAAGGGCACACTGCCTTTCCAAGGTGCCAGGAGATGGCCTTGGCCTGGAGAGCACAACCCGTGAGGGCAGGGGGGTACCAAAGGCTTAACTTGGTAATACTGAACTGCACCCAGCCCCAAGCCCAGAATAATTTACTGGTGCAACAATCTTATTGCTCTAGAAAGCAGAGGAAGGCCTCTGACTTGGCAGCTTCGAGGTCATGCATTTAGTAGGAAGATTTTGCTGTTTTTATAAAACAGCATTGTTGCCCTCAGATACATTTTTGGGACTGGAAGTACATCCAGTTGCTGATAGTACAGCGTCAGACCTGCAGCGGTAATTCTCACTGTCTGCAGGGACTATAGGTAGTTGTTCGCAATGAGCAAGTCTAGGCTTCTTTTTCTTGTAAAAAAAAATTTATTTGTGCATTCCATGAACGTAAACCTAGTGATAAAAACAGCAGGACACAATCTGAATGAACCATGGAGGTGGTTCGCAGTCAGGTGCGTGGTACGTGCTGTCCCAACTTAAAGCCTTAATTAGTTTGAACGGAAAATAACTCTGCAAATTTTCTTTCTAAGTTGCAGTCACACAGCCTCCCTCCTTTAGCTAAACTCACTGAGGCAACCGACATTCGCATCCTGAGTCAATGCTTACTGCCAGAAATATTTCGAATGGGACTCACAGGATCTTCTGATTAAAATCTGGATCCTTGCAAACAACAAAGTAATACAGGGCTTGAATTTGCAAATGAAATCATATTTCATGCACAATTCAGAAGAAATTGTGAAATCTTCCCAGGCATGAGAATCACTGCAGTTCCGTAAGTGTGCAGCTGGCTGCCCACAGCCTTGCCAGGGCTCCTTGTGTGTTTGTGCTAAAGAAAAAGCATCTTAAGGGGAGGGAGCCAAGCCCCAACACCAGCAGCTTCTGTTCTCATGGTTGTCTAATGGTCACCTGGGAAGCACAAAAGGCTGGGAGCCCATCAGCCCCTTGGTAGGACTTAACTCTTTGTTTGTAATGTCTGGCTAGATAACATAGGTATGAATTAACCAAAACCAAAACAAAACATGAAGAAATGAGAAAACCTTAGTGTCAGTAAGCTGATAAAGTTTAAACTGGAGATGACTCTGTCCTCCTCCTCACCTAATCCTTTCCCGACAGTGGACGCTTGGTTTCTTTCTTTGTGCCCATCATACCCCTCAGGCTGTGTCTGGGTAGCGGTCCCCATCACACATCATTAATTAAAGTGCATCTCTCTCTCGAGAGCCCTTACGTCACTCTCTTGGGTCCATCTAGGCAGATTCCATTTTTCACCTTGAAACTACTTTTGCGGGTTTTTGGTTTGTTTTTTTTTTTTAAATCTACGTGACTGCCTGGCTGTGCTTCTTAATTAGATGATTGACTTTTATTCTTTCAAATCTTATCCAGACGTACAATTTTTTATCAATTCTGCAGAGATTCATAGAAATATGAATGACAGCCTTTTAATATTCCATGATTTCACAGCAGCTGCCACCAAGGGCGTGTATGGAGTTTATGCAGCTAGAAGGGCAAGTTGTTCTGCAGTTAAGCAAGAGATGCTCTAGTTGTGTCACAATCTGCCATCTGTCATGAAAATACAGCTGAAAAGGCAAAAAGTGTGGAATTTACAGAGTAATTGCATCCTTGCAGTGCCTGCTGTCCTCTTTGTCCTGCAGAAATACCACCCGGCTTCAATGAGGTAAAACTGTGGTTGGTCAAAAGTGATGGATGTCTATGAGATGGCCATATGGCGGTCAGCGATGGATGGTTGGCCATCTGCATGGTGATGAACGATACGGGCTCTTCCTGAAGTTACTCCCCAGATGGCAGCGGGAGAGGCTTAGCCTTTCTGTGTCTGGATGTACATGATCCTGTTGTGGATCAAATGGGCTAGGTAGGAAGGGAAGGGAGAACTGAAGATAGCACCAAGACAATCTTATCAGACATAGTAATTCCTGCAAAGCCAGCCTAGCCACTAGTTTGAGGATGTGTCTTGGACTTGAGAGCAAAGCAATCTTTGCTTTATCTCACACAGTGACCATCAGCTGCATCAGGAGAGTCGTGATGATGAGATGACCATGCCACAGACATTAAGGCTTCGTGGTGTACACTGTTTGCACCAGGGCACACCGAGCTCTTTCTGCCTGATCTTCTAAAGTGGCCTTCCAATTAAATTTGAGATCCAATTAATTTAAAGGTCTGTGCATGCCAAAATTCTGAAATACATTGATGTGACTTGGGAGCCTGCAATTCGGTGCCTCAGAGCGGCAAACACCCAGTTGCTGCCCGTGAGTCCCACGAGGTGCTGATCCGCATCGTCAGGCACGTGACGGCTTCTAAATGTGTGGCTGTACCTGAGCTCACATCACGTGCCTCCCATGCGAGCTGGAACTGGGTGCGTTTCTGCAAAGTCCCATGCTAGTATCTCTACCACCAGCCTGTTCTCACCTCCTGTATAGCCATAACACTGTTCTGTTAGCAGCTGGCCCTGCCTGCGTATTTAAGCAAGAAGCCGGAAGAAGGCTGGACAATGCAGTCAATGTAACTGGACTAGTTCACTTAAAAAAACCTCTGCTAATTCCTGCTGTTTTCCAAGCTGCTAAAAAAAAAAATTTTAAAAGGCAATAATTTATGCACTTGTAGACAGGTAAAATAGCACAATTAATTGCATTTTACATTTTTTAACCTCTTTCGTCTTGTAAAATTGCAAGAAGGTTTAGGTTTACAACTAGATGAAAGGATGTGAGAGAGAATAATTAATAAGAGGTAGGATTTGCCTCAGAATACATGTATTGTTTTAGTGGGATGTGTTGGACATCTCCATGTAGGAACATGTGTACCATTTTCTTTGTAGATCCAGGAAAAGGAAAGAGCAGGCCACTCAGCAAAGAGGGAGTAAGAACACAGAGTTATTCTCAGCTGTTCAGTTCACTCTGCTCAGGGCTGTTACAGCTTTTGCCAGGTGGGAATTGAATTTACTGTCCCGGAAAGGCATGAGAAGTTCCTTGTGCTCCTGCAAACCATGACATCAGCTCTGGGAATTGAGACAACACCTTCTCAAAGGAGCACGCTCGCCACCCCTGTCCCTGTTCTTCAAACGAAGAACGTCGCCTGCTTTTGGCCGTGTGGGCTGCAGCTCCAGCAGAAAGCAGCTGGAGAGCAGGGCTCTCACCCGTTTCCTGTGTTCGCGCACTTTCTTGCCTCCAGCTGCACAGTTGTTTGTGTAAAATGCAAATGATTCTACCTCGGAAGGACAGGGGTGCTCACAGAGAGCGGGCCAGCCTCGCACAGACCGTTTTGCTGCGGGGCTCGGGATCCCTGCGAGGTAGGGGAGCTGCTGCCGATCGTTGGGACTGGATTTGTACAGGGGTGCACTCAACCAGATTCTTCTCTGGTACACTCCGGTGTTGCATTGATACCAGACATGAACAAGTCACTCAAATTGTGTCACTTTTTGTAATTTTCTATAAATCCATAGATACTTAAGCTTGCTACAGATCACGAAATAGTATAATGTGTTCTGCCAGCAGAAACATGCATCAGTTCCTTTTTGTGGAGCCAAACGATTTGTGCATGACTGCTCCTGATGTGAAGACATCTGGAGACAGAGCCTAATCTGCTGCGAGCCTCAGCCCGGGCTGTCCCCCAGCCCGCGCCCCTCCCCACGCCTTCGCCTCCAGGTACGGCACTGGGGCAGTGCCTGTGTTTTGTACAAGCCAGCTCCAGCTGTGATGTGCAAGAAAAGGAAAATATTTTTTCACCTGGCTGCCCTGGTAAATCTGGATGTAACTGGTAATCTGATGATGCATTTTAATTATTCAGCTAATTGGGAAATGAGTTAATTTTTGTGTCAAGCTGTGCAAACTAGTCAATGGGTTTAGAAGCATCCAGGGTCAATACCAGTCTGTTGACATGCTTCTGACAGCCTTTTCCTTTTCATTTTTCCTCTACACTAACAGAGAGGTTAACATTATTTATTCTTTCCAGAAAGAAAAAATAATATCAAGTGTGCTAAGAGCTGTGACCTGAAGGCTGTCATTGTGTTGTGCAGTCAAGGGCAAGGCTTGTATTCAGAGTTGTTGAGAGGTAGACAGCAACGTGGATTGACATAATGAAAATTATTCAGCTGAAAGAGGAAAAAAAAAACCTACACCAAAAACCTGGAGACCAAATATTTGCTGGTAAATGCAGTGAAACAGGTATAAAGAGTTGGTTGTGCTCAGAGTTGTAAAGACCAAATTACCTTTCTAGCAAAAGGGCCGCTAAGTGAGGTTTCTATCCCACCAGCAGCTACTTGCTGACGTTGGTGGCTTTTCTGTGAAATAACGGGGTAATTACGCCTTGTTGACCTCAGGAGTAGGGAACAAGAGGAGAAGCACGAGTCAGTCAGGGCATGCTGCCATGGTGGCAGAGCGTCACTCACCAGCAGGAGCTCCAGGGTGTCTCTAAGACAGGAAATCTGAATTTTATTTTTTTTTTTTCTTTGCAAGTAATGTCCCTGGCTGCTCTGACTCTGGCTGTTGAAACATGCTCAGTCCCACACAATAGCTTGGACTTGTGTGAATGTGTGAGTCGGTCCTCAGGTGGAACTGGGGTGGATGGAGGCAGTAGTTGTCCTCTCCCCATGCTGCAGAGCCGGGTGCTGCCAAATCTCCCTTTCCCGGACACGAAGGGCAGCCTAATGTGGGAGTGCTGCTGCAGCGCAGATGGGCTGAGCGGCAGAAGGTAACAGAGCACTTCCCCAGATTTTCTCTCCAGTGCCTTAGCTTGTGAGGCTAATGAAGCTTTGAGAGATAATGCAAATTGCTACATAAATTGATATCCTTTGCTAATTGCATCAGCATTTTGCTTTGATAAAAGCCTAGTATAAGGTGCCAAGAAACAAATAACATGCAACATCTATAGCTACTTTACAAAAAACAAAAGTTGATGATTGATTGAATCATAGAATGGTTACAGTTGGAAGGGACCTTCAAAGGTCATCTAGTCCAACCCCCCTGCAAGGAGCAGGGACATCCCTGACTAGATCAGGTTGCTCAGAGCTCCATCCAGCCTGGCCTTGAATGTTTCCAGGGATGGGGCATCCACCACCTCTCTGGGCAACATCTGGTGATTCACAGAGCCATGAATAAGCTCAACAGGAGATGTTTTTAAGAGTTCAGTGGAAGACTGTTTCAACATGGTAAAGGATCATCCCTTAAAATAAAAAACAAACCAAAACAAATACCCAAACGTCGTCAGAACAGCATTCAGGCTACTAAGGTGAAGGTCACCTTGTTCTGCTCGCTGAGATTAGACCCATCACCATTCACAAGTTGCTTCAGTCCTCTTTAGCTTTTTCCCCTCCTTAACTCCCAGCCAGTCATCTTGTCCCAGTTGCAGAAAATTAGGTGGCTAGAAACACTGTTGAAGGTCTTGAGAGCCAAATCGCTCGTGGGCCTCGGCTGCTGTGAATGCCTCACAAGTGTTTTTGTGGCCAAATTGGATCGAGGCAGATCATCTCTTTTTAGCTTGGAGTCTGACAGAAGGAAAAGCCCTGGTATTCTTGTACAGCGCTGCCAAGCACCTCTGTGTCAGATGGTTGGTAGTAAACAAATTGTTATTACGTGGCAGTTGATTGGAAGTGGAAACTCACTCAACTCAAGTTTTCTAAGGACAGGAAAAAAAACCCTGGCGAAGCAGAGCCATTCGCAGAGAGCCTGGGGCCGCATCCTGCCTGGCCGCGACCATTCCTGCTGGCTGCAACAACCTCCCTTGCTGCTCACTGCCAGCTTATTACACCCATTTTGGACACTCTTATCTTGACCTTGTGGCAACCTCCTGTTACTGCTGTAGCATTGACAAATGGATTTCATATCTACAACTTCTGTGCTCCAGCGAGACCCCTCTCCATCACCGGCTACGCGAAGCAGAGATGGTTGCACGGGCAGCGGGGTCAGGCAGTGTTGCAATGGAGACATGAAAGCCAAGAGCTGATTTTTCTTCCTCGCTGAGGGAAAGTCCAATATGGATTCAACGCCTTTATTTTCTTACGTGTAATTAGTTATAAAAACTGTGATGGCTGTGGGGAAATGGATTGTTCTCTGCCAGTGCGGGGAGCTGTGTGGGTGCTCACTCAGCCAGCAGCGCAGGAATAAAAACAAACACCCTGACAGATGCTGCCAATACGTAACTCCCTGTTAACCACAGCCAAAATCGCTGCTGCCTCATGTAAATATTTAGCAACACCAATGAAGCATGAGAAAGTTTGAACAGAGAGTGGAAATGAGCCCAAAGGTGGAGCTCTGCAGGATGGCATTTTGGGGATGTGCATGCACCCATCTGCCTGTTGGAGCTGAAGGTTGAAACACACATCAGTGCTCTATTGAAAATGCACCCAAGGTGTGTAAAAGCATCGCTCATGTCTGAATGCAGCAAGAGCTGAAGAACGCTATTGGAACCACACAGCGAACCACGGAGGGTTATCCACCACCTTTCCTCACCCTTCAGCTCCTGGCCCCGCTGGTTCACCTGCGTGACTTTTGTTCCCATGTATTCCTTCTTTGTCTCTCGTCAGCACCAAGCACATTACTGGAAAGCATTATTGACCAATAGATAAATGTCTACAGGGAAACACATTGCTAAACAGATTTCTGAGAACAAATCATTTCAAGGTAATCTAATATATTTCTTGGGCGGACATACAGTATGTGTTGATCTGTATTTATCTTCACAGGACTTTTGATGCTGTGCCTGTGACGTTCCTATAAACCAGTAGAGGAAATACGGGCTAAAAAAAGGTGCACCAAGATGGATGTATTAAAATGGAAAGACTGTTTTCAGACAGCAGCGATAATGGTCCAAGCACTGCAGTGATTTAGAGGCAAAGATGTGTCCGGTTTTGTTCCACATCATGGAGGAGGGGGGTGCAGGGAAAGGACCCCAGAGGAAAAACCAGCAAAATAAGTCAAGCTTTCTAAAAACTCTCTTACCAAAAACTGGCTAGAACAAGGTTTGTTTACTCCACAAGGGAGACAGCTGAGGAAGGATAACAAACTTTTTTGTCTGAGATAACTGGAGGTAAGCGATGAGCCAACAGGGAGCAGAGGGATCTGGGGCTGGTGGGGTGGGGGGTACAAGAATGAGACAGCTCACCGGCTGCTCATGCCAAACCTGGCGATTTGGGGTTGCAATGTGAGGAATTTCTTTAATTCTCCTCCTGCACAGTGCAGGTGTGGTCTACTTGAATGTGACTTAGTGCAGAAGGTGGGACCCCAGCAGCTCTTGCTATTCTTTCACATCCTGTGTCCCCGGGACTCTCGTAACCTCAGATCTGAATCTCTGAAAACCCTCTGGGGCAAATCTCTGGATGTTTTGTCTAGGTGCTCAGGCCATGATTGCACTGGAAGAAGTCAGTGCTCACTTGGGTTAAGTAAAAGCTGGTTAAACTAATTGTATCTGAAGTTTCTGAGATCCTGGGCAGCAGTGTCTAAATCACATTGGGAACTGCCTCTAAGTCCTGTCAACACAAAGAATCTGCACTTGCTTAACCTGACTCCACTTCTCACATTAATTTCATTAAATTCAAATTGCAAGGTATTGAAAGAGTGGCTTATTTTAATTAACATTAAAGCAGTTCCAAAGCAAGTGCAGTATCTAGGAACAGGTCACCAAAACTGATACAAGTGTGTCTGCGTAGGAATTGCCCTCTTTAACTAAATGCGTTTTAACTCTTACTTTTATTTAAAATTATGCAACTTTGATGTGCAAGAGACTTGGATCATTTAAGTAATCAAAGAATTTACTCTAAAACCTTACAAATTAAAAAAAATCATAGAAGTTGGCAGAAAAAGCATATGAGAGACATCTAGGGTGTCATTTTCATAATTCAGTTGGTTTAGCCGTTGGGTTTCTCTGTTCCTGTTGGCCCTGCGAGCTGGGGCACGGCAGAGGTGCGCAAGGGAGGTGTGCAGGAGCTGAAATCTGGTCTTCAGCTTCTCTTTTCCTCCTGTGTCTGAAACACTTTGGATTTCTTCTTGCTATTTTAAACAGCGTGATGAAAGCAGTGGCATTGCATGCACTTGCATGGTCTGACTGAGGGGGTGATACTGATGTGAGTACCTGACATCAATGTACTGTTTACTGATACAGAGTGGATGCTTTGTGCCGCAAGGATGCAATTCCCAAATGTGTGGATCCCAGCCCTTGTTCCCTCACAGCTAATTATGCAGCTCTTATCAATTTTATGTGTGTTTTTTTAAATCTGACCCAAAGGAGGTGTGGAGGTATGGATGATTATTGATAACAGTATAATTCATAACTTTTCTACAGCTTGCCTCATCTAGTTTATGCCTCAACACCTGATGTTGCCCATTATGCAGAGATCAACGTGACAAAATGAGGCAAATTTATAGTGAAGACAATTCTGCTTCTGAGTTTGGAAAAAAAAAAAAAAAAGTGAGATATTTTCCCTGAGTTAATCAAAGGAATTCAAAGGGAGTTTAAATCTTTCAATTTTCTTTGGCTCCTGGAGAAGACGAAAAGTGTTTGACCTCCAGTAAACCAACTGAATTCGTATGGTGGCTCTGTAGATAAATAAAATGTCCACCCAGACAGAATATTGATTACTTGGCTACTATTTGCTGAATCACAAATAGGACCATCAAAAGCAATAGCAAGAAAGTATCATAAAATACATCAGGGCATCCAAAGAGTTGGACTTAATGCAAATAGACAAGTTAAATAAATGGTATTAAACTAACGGGGCAAGATGCCATTGCTGCATTGCATTATTCATGGCAGTGGTAGGTCCTCTACACCAGCTACCTCCCCAGCATCACTTTGGCACTTGCTTTAGGGTGGCCAGACTGCTAAAGAGACTGGGGCTGCTGGAAAGTTAGCCCCCCAAATGCTTTTGTCATCTACCTGGCACTGTTTTATCATCTACCTAGGCTTTGGACTCTGTGATTTACTAGAGAAGGAATTACCCAGCTGTGGCCATTGCAGTTGTACTTTTTTGAAGGGTTGGTTGTGAGTTAGAGTTCATAGGAGATTGCTGAGATGACCACCTCCTGGGGCTTCTGGTGATGCTGGCAGCATGATCGCTCGAGGCAGAGGTTACCCCTGTGGTGGCCACTCTCATCTGGAAGTGTGATCAACATATAGGGAGGATCCGTCACCTCCCAGTAGAGATAAGGAATAAAATGGTAGGTTTTTTCCAACTCTTAAGAAACCATAGCCCTGGAAGAATGTATCTGCCTGGTCAAAGAAAAAGGCAAATCTCAATGCCCAAATCTGGGAATTTTGAGCAAAGTCTGATTTCTGAGCAGAGACCTTGTGGCTGTTTCTGTGAGAGGTTATCCCAGGTGAGAGCCGTCTCTCTGGCTGGGGAGGCATAGGGCATAGAATCATCTTCCCTGCCTGTCAGGTGGATCTTTTATATGTTGAGCAGGGTGGCATGGGAAGCAAGAAAAGAGAGGATTACGGGAAATGAGGCATGAAAGACTTTGACCTATGTAGATCTGCACTTCTTTTTGTCTTTCTTACGGAAGCGAGATCTGACCCGTCCCACTGGGTATTATACACATTTTACTATCGGAGCGAACTGAAGATATTTTGTCAAAAAAAAGGTAATTTGAAATTTAAATGAATTTCTTAATCCTAAAAGATGGATACTTACTTCCTAAGGAAAACTGTGAAATTTAAGATAACCTGCATCAACTTCATAACCAGCAGCAGACTACAAAGTTATAGATATACTTGCATGAAAGAAATTAAAATAAGCAACCTTTGCTCTTTTTTTATATTTGTGCAAGAAGTAGTGATAGAATGCATAATCTGTTTCACCTTCTTCTCTGCAGAAAGTACACAAGCTGCAATTAATTCCAAGTGTAGCAGCACTGCTGGAAGAAGTGATCATAAACCAAACCTGAGACCAATAACCTGGGTAGTAATATTTCTAAGTTGAGACAATTTTGGACTTGTCATCTTTGGCTGAAGTTCTGAGCCAGACATATTATCTTTTGTGTTAAATATATTATGTGTCATGAAGCAAAAATGAAAATAACCCCGGACTTAACTGAAAAAGCTGTCTTCAGATAGAGCTGTAAAGTCTGGTTTGTTTTACTTTTCTTGGAAGACACTGGACTTCAGGTTGAAAGAGTATGTGCTGTAGGAGGCCAGGAACAATGCTCTAAGTAGACATGGGCATCTCAAGTGGTTGTTGCTGTGGGGTATATACCTTTAGCTCTGAGCAGAGACACGGGATGTAACTGGGGCTGACAGGGTTGCGGACGCTTTCATCCTGCTAAGCGCTGACTGTGGAAATCTTGAAGGAAATGTATTCTGAAAAGGACCTCTACCTACAGTAATTTCTGCCATTTGAGGCTTATCCAAAGCCAAACAGTCTCGCAGGGATCTGCTGAATTACTGCAGGATTTAGGAAATAAGGCATTGATCTCAGTTCCTTTTGAAGGACTTCCAGGTTGCCAGGCTTTTGGGTAAGTGGGGGGGATGAACTTGCACAAACATCTTCTTGGATGAAGAAGCAGAACAACAGTCAAGGATGGGCTGATTAAAGAGATGAGCTGGATGGAGAATTTAACCAAAGAGGAACGAGCAGGCATTAAGGCTTGTGCTAGTGTTAGGCCAGAGGGGTAGGACTATGGAAATACTTGTGTTTAACAAAAACAGCAGTTGGAGACCAGAGGTTTTAAGAAAAAAACAAATAATTCTGCTCAATTTAGTTTCTAAATGTCTTAAAAGCCAGATGTTAAGTTCAATTGCCAATGAGCAGACACATATACTAGCACCAGTGCCTTAGTGTTAAAGAAAGAGACAATCACCAAAAGCAAAGATGGATTTCTGGGCTGTGCTGCACCACTGCCACAGGAGACTTTAGCACCTACGTGGTAGGATTAGCACATTCCTGGGGAGGTTTCCTGCATTTTACACTGGCACAGGTGTAGAAGTTGGGACACTGCCATCAGTATGCAGTGCTCATGGAGCTTGCGGTGCGCTGCCCAAATCCCCCCTCTGCCTGGGGTGGCCTTTACGTGACTTTGTGCCTGTGAGGTGAGAGATAAAGTGGAGCCTCAAGGGATTATGAACACAATTTCTGATCTTTATCTTCCAGATTATGAATGGCATGGTTACAGGTTAATGATTAACCAGTGAAGGTTAATGAAAATGAATGTGTTAGCTGCACTGATCACTGGAAGCCTTTGTCTTCCTACAGCTTCGCCCATTTTGGAGACAGAAGTATTTCCAGAAATGGCTTTGCTGATTTGTTTGCATCTGGAGCCATTTGGTTCATCTCATCCCCAAATCTTTCCTTACCCAGGTGATGCTGCTCTCCGTTAGCTGCTTCTCTCCAGGCAGGATTACCAAATTGGGGGGATAATTTATAGCTAGCAAGGTTGGAGAATTAAATAGGGCTCTTAACAAAAGTAAGTTTTCATCTGATGCCTAGCTGGAGAAACTGGATTGTTAAGATACCAAACTATCCTCCTGCCATCAAGAGACAAATTAAAAGTTCTATCCATGCATACAGGTGCTCTGTCTAAATACTTTCAGAGATGGCATGCACAAGAGCAGGACTCTGGGTCACTTTTCCCCCTTCTCTGAGCTCTCTGTTCATTGTAATAGGTGAGTAATTTTTTATTATTAATGATTAATTACTTTCCTGTGTTCTTAATGCCCCTGGTTGGTTAAAGACTAGAAAGCCAGTAAAATCCTGGTGACATCTAGTGGCTGCTGGGAATTTGCAGTGATGTTAGAGGTGGGAATACCTTTAAGCATGCTGTGCACAAAACAGAGATGGAAAAATTGAGCTTTTCAAGACCAACAGACTTACATAACCTGAATTTAGAGACCTCCCCATCTTCTCAAGGGCAATATTGCTGGAATTTCTTTGAATAGCGCAGCTGTCCAAGCAGTCCTGTCACACTTCCCTGTTGTCCCCATGTTCCTGGTCATTTGTACTCAGCACCTGGGATGCTTCGGAAAGGTAACGTCACCAAAGTGGCCTTTTGTCCCCCGCATCTTGTTCCTTTAGAACAGCCTCCCGTGTCCCACCGCCCCGCTCTCCGCAGGCGATACACTCAGCAGCACACATGGACTCTCGTTTGCTGAAAAGGAACACGGCAAGGTTAGTTTGCAGACATCTAGTGAGAGAAATTTAGGCCAATTACAGAAATATTTTGAAAAGCCAATTGCAGGGAAAGTAATATGGCATTATGTGTTAATTAACATATATAAAAAGGAGTATTCTGTGAAGCTGGAAGGTTTGGGGTAGGGTTCTAGAATATAGACTGATTTTGTCCTAGTAGAACCAGTACTTAAACAAGAACCATTGATGTGATTTGAGTTTAAATAGATAGGTCGTGCAGCCTGTCAGAAGAGGCTACTGCCAATATGTATCAGAGGTACATGGCTAAGTATGGGTGAGGAAATATTTGAGAAAAACAAATGCAGAAAGGAGGTAACATCTGTGTATTGGCGGGCTTTTGGCAGCTGTTTCCCTCAGGGCCGGCTCAGGGAAGGGTTACCCACACTGTGAGAGCTGAGCACAGGTGCCAGGTTGGTCTTTCTCCATTGCTCTCTGCTCTGAGCCTTGAATGGAGAAATGTTTGTTTTTTGTAGTGGTGGATGAGTGACATTGTATTTGGGTTCTGCTCAAACAAATCAAGAATAATTTCAGAGTGACTAATCTGGCGACAAGCCTGGCACATGTGGCAGCACTGGATTTCTGATGGTGTGCTCTCCACTGTAGCCTTTTGTTAACTGGGCACTGCCTCACCCAAACAGTATTTCTCAACTTAAAACACAGAATAATAAGCACATACAAAAAAAAGAGCTAGCATCAATTAAATGTGGTGTGTCTACAGACATGTCATTCCTCCCCATGTGCCTTCTGCTTCTGCAGTCTCGCGTCTCCAAGCGCTCCTGTGGCCACCCAGCCAGCTTGGCTGTGTGTCACTGGCAACTGGTTGGCAGCTTGCGCGTGTCCTGCACTCACGATTTGCTGGGGCAGTTTGGAAGCGAGAACAGCTGGGAAATTCAAAGGGAAACTGAGGTTTTGTGATGATGCGGTTGGCAGGTTTCAGCATGGCCAGTCACTGCAACGTGTGGTCCAGCTAGTAGTGTGGGTGGCCCATTACGTATAATCGATAAGGAAATGAGAGTTGCATTTATGATGTGTTTGCACAGGAATATGCCTGTAATTACTGGAGATATTTACACCCATTACAGAGGGAAGTGAACCTCTTCCTCCTTTCTGGCTGGGACACAGCACTCACAGCCACTGTGCACATCCTCTGGCAAGTCAGGAATGAAGACCACCAGCACCTTTCTAGGAGGAAAAAGCAAGCCCTCATCTTTTTGAGAGAGACCCAGGTTAAAATTGATGGTTAGGTACCATCCACATAGCAGCTAGGCTGCATGGGAATACAAGCAGCCTGCAAATCAAGAGGAGGAAAGAAAATCCCTGAAGGGAAGTGGGCTGCAGAGGTGGGAATGCAGCACATCCAAGGCACCGGTGGAAGATGCGGCTGGAGAAAGCTGTCGCGACTCCATGCTGCGTGGCAGAGATGGCACCTCCCGACGGGAACTCATCTCCCTGCTCTGCTGCAAAGCAGGTGAAAATAGAAACTGCTGGGGGTGAGCGATATGCCCTCCCGCACCGAGCATTAGCCTGGTCTGTGCAAACCGCTTTGATAAGCGAGATGCTGTTTACGGTGGGTATCATTTCATTTGGAGCCGCCTGCGTAAAGTGCTAGTCGGAGAGAATTAAGGAGGCAAGATCTGACCATGAATAAAGGTTTTAAAACTGGGGATTCACTTTCATTTATAAGCACCTAATGTTATTTTTGCATTTAAGTTCAATTTTCAAAATAGAGTTGAAAGCAAGGAATCCAGCAGCTCCCTGAAAGTCCTAACCTCGGGGCTTGTCTGCATGAGGAACTTTACTAGCATTTCTCCTGTAGTCAAAGTAGAAGTGAATTAAAATAAATCCAATTATGGCCACATTTTCTCTGACAGAGCGCATCCACACAGGCTTGCCATCTGCTTTAACTAATCTGAGCTATGAATTCATAGCCCTATATTGTTCAAGTTAGTCTTCTGGGGTATTTCTGGGTAAACAAAGATTAAATCTGTTTAAAAATATGATTTTCAGTAATGTCTATGAAAAAGTGTTCCATATAAAGTTAGTCTTATTTTGAACTGTTTTCCATGTAATATTAATCTGATTTTGAACTGATGAAATGAAACGTGTGCTAACTGTTAAGATGCAATCCCTCACTTTGGATTGATAATGGTTTATGTTGGGTTTTGCTGAAAGGGCTCCTGATTGAGTCAAATTATGTGGAAACAAGTCAATGACCTGGAGAGAGATTCTATGTACAGGGCATTGGCTGTGTTTAAATGGGGCTGAAAGTTGTCAGGCCTGTAATTGAACTGTTTCAACACTTTTTATGTATGCACAATCAGGCTCCTAGGTAATTTATAACCCTTCAAAACAAATAAGAAAATTCATGCAATTCCTTAAGAAGAGTCTGCTATACATACAAAAATAAATCCAGGATGTCACTTGCATTAGTTAGATGCTTCAGTCCTTTGGTGTCTCTGTCCCTCCTTCCCTTTTTTTACCAGTTATCTTGATGAAAGACCTTCCAGCGCTGTTGCTTGCAAGGAACCCAATGAGAGAGCTGGTGTGATTGCAAGCGTTCATCACGGACATCAGCCCTCAGGGCCCGGAGCTTGAGAAGTGGGTGCATGCAAAGCTGGGGTGCTGCACCCAAAGCACCCCAAAACTGTTCCTCCTGCCCCAGGCAAAGCACTGGTGAGTCTCTATTAGTTTTAACCTAGGACTAATGGTTCTCCAGTTAACAAGGAGATACTTCTGTCTGCTGGCCACTAATCTAACATATATGTGGTCGTACTAACAGGGTTCCCAGTAATTTTTTAGGATTAGCAGTGTAGCCGTAACATTTGTCTAAATACAGAGTGGCAAAACTTTTAAAAGTCTCTTTATCTTCTGGTTTGTGTGTTGCTGTTACTCATTAGGCAAATGCAATGCGTCCTGTTGGCAGAGGCGTGGAGAGTTTCTAAAGAGAGGACTGTGTGGCTTCAACAAATCCACTGAATTCAATGGACATTTAGGACTTTTTAGACTGTGGCTGGCACAGAAGAGGAAAGGTGTTTGACCTCACGGGAACCAGCAAAGCTCCTTTGGTGGCTCCACAGAAAGACACTGCTTGTCCAGAGGGATTACTGCTCGTTTAGGCTCGCTCTTTTAATAAATCCTGAACAGAAAGGCTCATCAAAAGTGAGATAGTGTCGATACTGCAATGTAATGCATTAAAGCAGATGAGATGTTGGGATGGACAGGCCATATAATTTGGGTGCAAGTAGCAAGCCAGAAAGTGCCTTTCATTTGTGGCGTTACCCCCTGCTCAGACAGCCCACCTCCTGCCACTGCTTGCAGGAGAAGCAGGCACCCATGAACCTTTAAAAACCTGCTGCTACCAGACTAGACAGCTACAAAGTCAATAGGGGCCAATTCAAAGGGAAATATGCTGTTGCAGATGTTTCAATTAGCTTCTACCCAGTGTGCATCACCCCAGCATCCCTCATCCCATTGCGGCTCTGTGTAACTGCTTCACAGCAGACCTTATTTCTCCTGGTCACAAAGATCCCTTGGACATGGCCAGACTCTGCCATCCATCCCTTCCCACTGCAGGGACACGGAGACAGCCGTGGCCCTCCATCCCTTCTCCTTGCTCACCAAAAGATGCCAGCAAAGAGCTTTGGTTCCTCGGGCTCAGCTGCCACCCGGTAACTGATTTTTCTTGAAAGGCCTGCTTTTGGCATATTCCCCAGTGGGACCTGGAGTACAGAGCGAAGACATATTCTGCTGATCTGAATAATGTTGTTGGACAAAGACAAATGATTTTTAAGCAGGCGTTTCCACTAATTTCACTGGTGAATTTTTTTCCAATTAAAAAAAAAATTAATCTCATATGTGCCTGTGCAGGAGTGTGGTTTACAATATTTAAATTGTCATATCCCAAAGGCTGAGTCCAATGGAGAAATCAGCAATTCAGGAAACAGGCAGTGTAGATTTGAGTTGGCCTTGAAGAAATATATTCTGTAAGATCTTTTAAGGCAAGAGAAACAGGCAAGATGCTTCTACAGAGATTTCTGGAGTCCTAAAACCTGTGTGATTAACAGAAGTTACAGTAGGAATGGGATGATCGGAGGAAAAGGAAGGAGATGGGAGCACTCAGGTGACGATGAAGGAATTTGGGCTGTGTGTGTGGGAGAGAAGTGGAAGCATTGTTAAAGAACAACAAAATTTTAAGGGCATTTGGTCCTCTCAATGCCCATTTTGCTGCATGCATGCACTGGAGGGATTTAATAACTCAGCATAAGATTAACAGAGACTTTCATGTGTCAAGCAGAAACCTGGATGTGCAGTCACAGATCAGATGTGTGTAAACACATAAATGTGTGAGCGCCTGGCTCCAAAGTTGCATGGCTTTGCATCATTCACACTGCCACAGCCTAACAAATGCCCATAAAAACTCAGCCAAAGCCTTCCTGTCCCAGGGAATCCTCCGTCAGGACAGCAGCTGGATACTTTTCTGATCATTAATAAATACTTCAAAAGGATTTAAAAGCCGGCTTACTAGAGCCCAGGAATCACGTTGGTTCAGTAGGGCTGCAGACAGAGTAAAATTACAGTGCCATCTAGTGATCGTAAATATTTCACAGAGGTGCTACCAGTGAAAAAATAAAACATTTATCGTTAGACAGTGCTTTAAACACATAACACACAAAATCAGCTCATTAACCGAGGCCAGGGAATGAGCGGGGATAGAAATGAGGGCAGATGCTGTGAATTAAAGTCCTGTGGGGATGGTACAGAGCAAAGTGCCGGCGCTGGGGAAGGGTGGTGGGTGGGTTCCCGCAGGGATCTTTCCCAGGTCTGTATTTCTCACTGTTTCAGTGGAGTTTGCTGATGGTACTAAATTGCAGCACATTCGTATACAAGAGGCTCAGCGTTTTGGAGAGTGGGAATAGAACTAATAAAACAATATGCAGTTTCGAAAAGTACGTGCTAGTCCCCGAGGAGAAAAAAGCAAACCGAACCCTATTCAGTGGAAGGAATACGTGGTGCTGCAGTAGCTCTGCCTGAGCGCTGGACTAACCCTGAAGGAGAAAAAAAAAATAAAGAGAGCATACCAACCGGGCATCAAAGCTGCAATTCAGGTTTGCATCTCGAATCAAAGAGGGATTTGGGTAGCAGTAGGATCTCACTGGTTTTGTGATGTTTAGATCAACTGATCGAGTGTTTCCTACTCCACGTTACTAATTGGCCAATGACATAATTTAAAAAAAAAGTTTTTTCTCCTGGTTTTCCATGTCTGACGGGTGATCTGACCACAGTCATGACCAATTGGTCAGGCTGGACTTAAATTCTCCTCTGTTGCTCTAGCTGAAGCCTTAGGTATGAGCAAATGGTATGTTACTGGGAAATGACTGGGAGAAACACTTTCTCTGACAAGGATGGGGCAGCGCATTGCCTATTCATGTCTTCATTGTGCAAAGCGATGAAAACCAAGTCAGTCGGGTTAGCTGGAGTAACAACAGCGAGTGATAACTGATGCACTTGGTGAATTGATTTTGCAGTTTTAAACCGGGTATCTTTGTGGCCATATAAATATGCAGTCAAATTTTCTTATGATGAAACATTCAGGAGCTGCTTAGATAAAAGTTGTGAAGTAAGCTCCCAGCCAATTTCTGAGCCCTTCCCTTGAGTCTCTAGCAGCCGGGCTGGTTTAGTCTCTCAATTATTAGCTGAAAGCAGAATATACATTCACACCGTCTGATTTCACATGCCGCTGGAGAATATGCCTCAGATCCATGCATAAGGGAGACAGATTCAGGCACATCGGATGCTATGGCTGCCTCTGACTGTTGTGAGCAATAACAACAGAACAGCAGTTTATTAAAAAGGCAGCCCAAATTAACTACTGGGTTTCTATTTTTAGGTAAGTGATTTTCTAGAAGGAAGAAATGTGTAGTGGGACTTCAGGTGCTGCATTTCAGTAAAGCTTTCGATACACCATTTGGAAAATTATTAGCTATGCTGGTATAGGCAGGACTGAGAAGAATAATTGCAAAGTGGGTAAGGACCTGGCAGAAGACAGACGAGCAAGGACCAGCGATTGCTTCTGGTGAGGTTGTGTGGTGCCTTCACGGGTAGAGAAGGGGACGGGGTTTGCTCACCGAAGGGTTCACAGACCTGCTCACCCCACCTTCCCTTCAGGGCTGGGGAGCATCTGATGCCTCTCATGAAAGCTGAAAATGGGAGGAAAAAGCCCATTGCAGCCGCTTCACTTGCCCGGATGGTTGCTGAGTCCTGCCACACCTCAGAAATTTCCCAAAGGGTTTGTGTAGCTCTGGTATTTTAGCAGAAAGCTGTCCTGAGTTGAAGGCACTTTTCTCCATTGCCTGCTCAGGTTTGGGATCCTGATCTCCAGCCCCAGCAACAGCACTATTATTTGTCAACATTATATTTACCTCCCTTTGCTCTGGCCTCAGGGCATCTCGAGCTGTGCTGGGCAGGAGCTGTGATGAAACACGGCATGCAGCACCCGGTGCTAGGTGGGCTCTGAGCACAACTGCCGAGAAAGCAATTAAAAATAGCATTAGTTTGAATCGACAAATTTAGCGTTGGGTTTGGCCTCAGTGGGACTTCACGGTGTGCGGCTGAACCATAGGCTTTTCTCCACGACAGATCTATTTATTTTAAATAGGGGAGCAGCAGAGAGATGCCTCCGGCCCCTTAAAAAGCAGGTGGTTACTTTCAAGGACTATTTCACCAGAATTTCATACCACAGCTCCTATTAAATAAAGGTTTGGAAAGACGAATGACAATCTTCTGGCATGACGGCATCCTCAGCATCTGCCTGAGAGGAACCACTGACCTGCATATCGCATTAATTTGCAATGGTGCGACGAGGAAAAGAAAGTACCCTTGCTGTTGCATGGAAATTAGCTGCCTTTTACCTTATGGGATGAAAATGTACAGAGTTGACGTCACTTTAATCAGGTTCATCATCCCACAGCAAAGACTATTCACCAGTTCAGCTGATCAAGGATCAAACTGGTTCTGTCTGGGGAAAAATAAATAAAATATCATGGGTATTGGTGCTGGGGCAGCATAGCAAAAATGGAGCTGGTTTCTGGGAAAGGCATGCCTTGATTTCTAGAGGATTATTAGATTCAGTAGCTTGACTTTTTTTTTACAAGATTCACCCAGGTCCCAGCCGAGCAATGCAGAAGTGGATATCATTTTAGACCCTACCAACTACAACAATGTACCCTGTCAACAGTGAATTTCTTTCCCCACTCTGCTCTCCAGAATATGACTCCCTGCACCAACTGTATCTAAAAATTTCCTTCCCAGCTTTCAGTCAGAGCTGCGTTCCTCCCTCCATCCCTTCTTGGGTACGGCAGTGCCCAGGGTGCCAGCCGGCAAAACCACGGGTGATTTCTCCCAGCTCCACTTGCTCCGCTCCTGCTCCAGGTGTGAATACTTCATCTCCTTTTCCACGCACCTATGTGTGATGCACATTGCTCTGTGCTGTATATAGCAGCTGTGGGTGCATGGGGAGGTGAAAAACCATGTGAAAAGGCCCTTTACATGTCCACGAGCCCTTGCAGTGCCACTTAGACGCCACACCAGTGTCTCCTGTGAGCATGTAGCAAGGAGGAAAGCCAAGAGCGCCAGCGTCGGGGTTGCCACAGTAACCCTTGCTCTACAGCCTTTGGCTTTTACACCGGGAAAAACCTTTCACTCTGTAAACACCCAGCTCCATGGATATGCCTGACACTGATAATATTTGTGGTGGGGCTATTTATTGCCAAGAATCAATGAAGAGACCTGCAGAACCGTCATCTTGCTTCTGAATCTTCCCACAACTTCCAGGCTCTCCTCGATACAGCCAAAAAAAACCCCAACAAAGGTACGTCTGGGGGAGCAGAGCATCTCTCTTTTCCCCAGTGGCATTCCTGATTCAGCAGTGGGGTGGGGGGGAATACTTGTCACCACAAATGTATATTGTTTCTGTGATGCATGTTAGTGCGTTGTAATGAATACGTGTTTTCTGAAGGCACAGTTGTTTGTTTTTCCTTTGCTGTCACTGTACTCTGTTTCCTACTCTACATCGAGATAAAAGGTTTCCCTCCCACCTACCTCCAAAACAAAAAAATCTGAGTAATGGGAATGACAGAACAGTAATTGGGCCTGCTTTGCATATTTCCAGGCTGACTGCCTGAATTAGGGCTGATCCAGATTCCCACTGAAGTCAGTGAGAGCCTTTTCATTGAAACAACAGCTTGCTTTAGGAGGAGTTTTTTTGGAGGAGCAGGCTCCAAGCCAGACCAGTGCAAGTCGCACTGGTGTGCCGAGTCGGTGGAATGCAGACAATTTGACCCTGCTGAGGAGGGGCCTTGGTAGGTTTGCTGCTCATGAATGGTGGCTGCTGCTGCATTTAGGCAAAGGTACAAAGATTTTTGTTTCTTCATGAGCTAATATGTGTATATATTTAAATACATAAATTGTTCAGTAACATAAACTAGATGTCTATATAGAGAAGATATGAATTATAAAGCTTTCCTTTAGGCAAATTAAGGAATATTTCCATTTGAGATGTTCTTTCTGTTGCTTTATATCCCAGTCACAGAACTATTGTGTGTTCTATCAGCAACTCTCTGCTATCCTCACCAAAGGAATTTCTGCGGCCTGAGTGAACTTTAATTACTCCCCACTGTATACACATCTATAATTCTCCTTTAGTCAGTGCATCTGTTGATATTAGCTGAGAATATTTTCCTCTTAAAATGGGAAACATTGCAACAATAAACCTTGCAACAATATTTTTTTGCATATGGTACACAGGTTTGAATAGCCAGGCATTTGTGTACCTGACAATGATAGAGACTGTTGACTTGCCAATCCTCTTTGTGCAGACAGGTCATACCTAAATGGGTGGAATTACAAGTCACAGCGTGTTTTATGTATTTGTTTAGCAACTGTACAGAATTTTTGCAGATTATCAGCTAATTAATTTTAACAGGATGTCTTATGATGATTTTTGGAATAGACCAACGTAACACCTTTATTTTCAAATGGAAAATGCATTGCCCTGCAATTACCGAGCAGCTACCGATAATGGTGAAAATGTGATGAAATTAAAGAGAATTATAAACTGCTCTTTAGCAGCTGAGTATTTCCCCATAGACCATCTGCTTTGTTTGCGGGCTCTGCTGTGGATTCCCATTTTGCCCAGCTGCACCTCTGTAACAGTGTTTCAGCCCCAAATTTTTCCAAATTTTTCCCATTTGGAAAATGTCCAGAGTAGGCTTTTGACAACATGACCCTGTCCCAGGGTCTGGGCAGCAATGCCGATGCCCCGTGACATAACACGCTGTCATACTTCCCTTTGGCAATGACAGCCCAGCACAATGGCAATTATTAACTGGTTAATCATGGGAGCATTTTTCTGCACAAAAAACAAGTAAAACGGAAAATATCCTATTTCACTCTGAAAAGGAGAGAGAAAGAATGATGTCCTGGGTCTCCAAAGGTGCTCTGGGTGTGTATTACGTACTGATTTGGGAAGCACTGCAATATTTTTGCGGCAGTGGTCACACTGCCGGAGGGAGGTCATGCACTTTTTGCAAAGGTAAGTTGCAAAAGTAAAATACCGGGCACAAGCAAGTGCTGGGTGTCTGGGCCCCCTGGGAGGCTGCCGAGAGGCAATCCCTACCTCCCTGGTGATTTTGGGAGGGAGCTGAAGCCGTGTCCCCCACAGTGGGATGGACGTGCGCTGCCAAGTGTTGCAGGAAGCAGTGGCGCTGCGTGATAACGCGGTGGTTTGAACTTTCAGGAAGTCGGGGGGGAAAAACACCACCCCACCATTTGTTGCCATTCATGGTGGGGACGAAGGAGGGTGCCCCGGCCGGGGGCTGCCCCACGGCTGCTGGGGGGCCGCTGTAGCCAGAGGCACCCCGGGCCGAGGAAGGAGCTGCTGTCTCTGCCCCTGGGCCCTGGGGAGGAGAGTTGGTTTCTGATCCTGTTCCTGCTGAGCCGAATTTCTCGATTGAAACCACTTCCACGGCACCCTGCTGGCTCTGTCCTACCTCTGGTCTGGTGCGAGGCATTTTGGGCAGTGCTCGTGGGAGCCGGGGAGGGGGAAAAAATCAGAGGTGGAAGAAAGGCGTGCAGACTGCGGCTGGGGCCTGCGGAGTGCCCCGCTCCAAACCCAGCACGGAACGGGCTGGGGCCAGCTGAGCCTTTCCATGGGCTCCCTTTCCTGCCCGGGATGGTGGACCCCTCTCCTTGCCTGCCCATACAAGCTGACCTCCCAGTGCATGAGGAAAAATGTGTCCAAGAGTGGCAGAGTGACTTTTGGTTTATTTTGCTTCCAGGACCAGTATCTGCACACTCTACTTGTGCTAACTGCTGATCAGCCCGTCCTGAGCCAGACCCTTCAGAAGGGAAAATCAGAGCCGTCTGCGGCCATGAGGATTCTGGATGTGCCAGGTGGGCAACGGGAAGAGGATGTGAGCTCAGGTAAGACAGCGTCTCATGAAGGAGCTAGTGGGGATGGGGAAAAGCTGGCCAAAGAGCTGCTGCGAAAGCCTGAGTTACCCAAAAAAGAGTTCACTGCCTGCAGCAGCCCTGGGCAAGGCAGGCAGTCGGATACAGAAAGCTCCCAGGCTGTTAACCAGGCTGCTGGCTTCTCCTCCAGCCCTTCCTCCAGCTACCAGGACACGCAGCATTTGTGCACACACACCATTGTGCTCTCCTTGTCTTCTTCATCCTCCTCTTCAGTGCTCTCCTGATGCCAGCAAAGCTGCTGCTACTGTGGCTCGGAGCCTCCCCAGCTGCTCGCCAGCCCTCGCAGACCCAGCTACCAGCACGTTCAGAGAAACCAGCATGATTCTCTGCTTGCCAGTCAGCAGGACTTTCTCCTCAACAGTTTCATACTTTGACAACATTGCTGGTGTCTGCAAGAGAGGTGGTCCACGAGATGGAGATGGTAACAGCACGCTGAGGGTGTGATTACTGCTTGTGAAATGGAAGACAGCTTCTCCTTCCTAATATGCACCCCGGAGCCTTGTGCTGGGGTGGCAGAAGCAGCTACTGTGTGTCCTCACAGCACTGTGACCGTGCTTCAACGAGGGTCCCACCCTGACCTGTCCCACTGCAGCTGTCACAATTCATGGGAAAATAACAGCCAGTACAGGCATGTTTTTCATCAAAGCAGTTACTTAAAACGTTTTTTTTTTGCTTCAAACCCTCTATGAGATAAAGCCATTCATGTAGAAAAGCCGATTGTTCCCCTTCTAATAGAATTTAACTGAATTACCACCACTTACACGTAAGAGATTTATGCTGAAACCCTCAGGACTGGAAGGCCCGACAGACCACAGTAGTCTCCTTGGTCTGCATTAACACCCTTGGTGTTGGTTTGTGTGAAAAACCTCATATTGGCAGGGTAAATAAAAGCAAAGAAGATAATTTTTGACACTCACCAGCCCTCAGAAAGATGCCTCAGATAGAGGAAACACTACAGTTGAGATTTGGTGTCTTCCTCACTGAAAAAAAGCCAAGCAATGTCCAGCACAGCTTCTCCCTTCTGTCAGCCCACGGGCTGATGTTGCGGCTGTAGTCTCAGGCTCATCCTTTGGCCGGCGGGATGGGCGCTGCCAAATCTGCACATGATGGATGCTGTGGACAGAAATCCAGGAAGAGATGTAGCCACAGATATTTGAGATCTGTAATTACGTAAGGAAGGCAATGGATATAAAGCATGAGGGAGCTCTGCCATTATGAATATGTTTATAGGCCGTGGATATTATTTACCAGTCTATTAGGGCAGCCTACATCTATTAAATTCCCTTTGGAAATCAAAGGCCTGAGCCAGCCACTCGGCTCAGGTTGTACAGTGTTTCCTTTTCCAGTGGCTCAGAGCTCAGCAGGATGGGAGAATCTGACCTTGTGTAAGGATTTAAGATTTTATAGTAATTCCATTTAAAACACCTCGATTGTTTTATTACTTCAAAAACTTCTCTTCTCTCCTCCCCACCAAAATCAGATAGTTAAGTAGAATACCATATAGTTTGTATGTTAAGCATCCAGATAATTAATATAATATAATATACCTTGCTTTGTTATACAGCCCCTCACAGAGGTCACTATAGAGGGGAGCTATTTAACAGCGAGCAGACACTTGACTATTACCCCAAACAAGCACCCTATGCTTTTATTTCCCCAGGCAAATATTGGAGTATATAATGCTCTGTTAAAGCAAGGAAGGAGGATATATTTGATGCAGGCTCTCAGAAGAGTTAGGATGAGAGAAGGATTTCAGTAATAAATTAAGTGCTGTTGGCAGTTTAAATTCATAAATAAATAAAAGCGAGTGCAATTACACTGAGGGTCTTCTGGAAAAAGCTCAACCAACTTCAGCTCCTGCGTTACAGTGTGCAAGCAGAAAGCAATATCCTTTCTCAGGACATTCCTGTTTGCACTTTCACCCCATGGTCATGTTCCCCGTAACCCAGCCAGCCCGGGCTGGGCTTTGCCCTTTGCTGCTTTTGGGGTGGGTGCAGGCAAGGATAAGCGACATGTCGTGGTCGCATTACCTGGTGGCCGTGATTGTGGTTTATTGCCCCATCAAGCCTGAAATGAGCCCAAATGATCTGACACAGAGCTGAAATGCAAACAGACTCTGGCAAGGCTCCTGGGTCAAGATCAGCCTTTTCATAACTTTAGTGCTCATTGAGTGAGCTTTGCCCAGGGCACACCTGGGGAGGATGAGAGCTCTTGGTTTTAATGGCTTGAGGAGCAAAATGTGCAGAATGGGAAGAAAAAGGTGAGCGATGCAGGAATGATGGCACAGGATAGTGAGTTGGGGAGAGAATTTGAAAGACATAGGAAGAAAATATTCAATATCAGAGCTAGGTTTTAGGGAGAGAAGCTGAGGAAAGCTGACTACCAAAGTACCAGGAGAAGTGGGTTTTGCTCCTACTTAGTTAGAAAACACACGTGTGCCAACGTGAGCCCAAAATCAGCTGTAACAGATCCTAAACTGCTCCACACATTTGCCCAAAGGAGCACAGTGAGCAACTGCTTCTGCCACTGTCTGTGGTCCCAAATGACTCTGGGCAAGGAGCACGGCCAGAGGGAACATGGTCTTGGACCTCACACAACGACAGGTCCATGGGCTTCTTTTCAGTATAGTTCCCACCAGGACTGCAGGTCTGGCTGCTCGGTTTTTTGCTTCTCTTTTTGTCAAAAAGATGGGCTTTTAGCCTGTAGGAAGAGAAGGGATATTCCACGCACAGCAAGATCCACCTAGGAACATGGACTTTCTCTTTGTACCAAACTGGGTCTGCCTAGAGGAGCCTGGTGAGGGCAGGTGATCCACTCCCTTCAGCGCCTCTCAGCTTGGGCATTGGTTCTCGCTTGTGGGGTCAAACATTGGCCACTGATGGGACGATAAAGAGCCAAACTGATACCAGAGTGGAGCTGTGTAGTGGGTTACCACAGACATGTCTGATTGGTCTGATTTATTATCTCTGCTAATTAGTCCAATAAATCAGTGTTTGAATGAAACTTGCCATTGATACTAAATGTGAAGGACTGGAACTACTGTTGGGGAAATAGCAAGAAAGAATCCAACTGCATATGTGAGAGAATTAATAAGACTTAGATTGGCAAAATGCAAGCAAAATCTGTAGATACAAAAGCAGCGTGAAACACACCGAAAGGACGGAGCTCTGTGTGTGTTAGCAGTCCAGAGTCATGGCTTTGCCAATAGCATCTTCACCACTATGGCGTCCTCAGCTGCTACTTCTGGGCAAAAACCAAAGAAGACACACTGCCGTCCCAGTGTTTTCCTACATTCTATGAAATTTACTGTAATAAAAAAGTCCTCATAAAGAATAGGGAGCAAATCAAGCAAAGGCAGCGCTGAAGTTCTTGTAGGTGCTGACTGGGACAAGGGGGTTGCAGGTGCAAATTACAGTGCTGAAATCTTGCTGCTTTTCAGAAACAGTGCAAAAAACATTCTCAGAGTGAGTGCATGCAAGATTTCTTCCCCTTGTTTCCAAACAAATAGTAACCTAATTCCGGGGGGGGATATATATGTATTACTTGAGTGTATTCAGCCAGCTATTGAAAGATATATATACCCTTTTCGTCACAGCCCAAGCGAGCCCCGCAGAAAGCATGACCCGAGCGAAAATGTGAAGCAGCCTCTGCTCTAACAACCACCAAGTTTTGCATGCGTGGTGAGTCACTGCTGTTGGTGGTGTTTGCTCTCGTGCTCCACCCTTCTGCTTTTCTGCTTTTTTTTTTTTTTTTTTTTTTTTTTTTTTTTTTTTTAGCTTTTGCAATCTGACACAGGCAGCTGAAAGCAAGTTGCGGGAAAAGACATTCCCTGAAGAGAAGGAGAACGGCCCCCAAGCCCTGTCTGCACTAGGTAAAGGACAGCCAGCCACGCCACTTGCTTTAGCCTAAAAACATCCCCCCAAACCCTGGAAATACACTGGTGGTTGAACTGATTTTCCAGGTAAGTGGTTTTTTTAAAACCCTGAATCTTGATAGCTGAGCGCTCTCTAACCAGGAAGTTCAATCTGTTTGAAGACAAAACACAGCAGAACGTGGTGTAACGGCAGAGGGAACGCTCAGCCGCTCGGTGGAATTGATACGCTGGCTTATTCCTGAGTTACCGGCCTCAGGCAGGTCAGCATTTGTGCCATCTGACTTATTTCAGATACCACTGTTGGAAGGGCCTTATAAACAGCGGCAAGAGACAGACAGACAGACAGAAAAGGCTTCACACCGACGTCTGCCCTTCAAGTCAAAGTTACCATATGTATTTTGCCTGCTGTAGCAAAGCGAAAGAAAGGGAGAACAGCTCATTGCTGCTGACATCGGCTTAAAGTGCACACAGTGAGAACTAAGTTTCTGCCAAGTTCTCAAAAATGAATACAGTTGTAGCTCTGGGGCTTTGGGAAAAAGCATGGGAACAAGCCAAAAGCTGAGCAGAGAGAATCCCCAGAATGACAATCTGATGCTCTGAATGCAATGTGGGCTCATTCAGGCTTGCTTGTTGCATGTCAGAGACATGGTGGTGACGATGATGCAATACTTACAGATTTCCGTAATGTTTCTACCCTAAAGGTTAGGAAATGTGGGGAGCCAAACTCGGTACACCCTCTGCTTCTGCCAGAATATTACATCAAATGGAAATTCTGCATTTTCTTTGCTTTGTTTATATACTGAAAGTATCTTTCCAAAATTCCCCTACAATTTGGTAGTGCCATTTTTTTTTCAGATTGAGAATTTAATCCTGTTGGAACAATTGGACTTTTTCTTGTGATTTTACCTTAAGAATCATATACGGGAACTTGAGAACATTTTGGGACCTCTCAGGTCAATAATCTTAATGACATCACTCCGTACTCAGAGATGTCTGAAACTTAGCATTGCCTGGGGAGGAATAACCAAAGTATTTGGCTACATCAAAATCCCTTTCTTGTTTCCTTACCATCCATGGCTGGGAGGGCTCGAGCTGCTTTCCACCCTCGTGCTCGTGAAACACAGTCTCCCACTGAGCCCTGCTGCCGTGTGCAGGGTGATGCCTGCTCCCTTACCTGTGGGCAGGAGACTATGAGTTGAAGGAGCAAAGGCATCCCAAAAAAATGATGTCAGAAAATGTGAGGCCCTCTGAAATTCGTAGTTTTGGCCCAAACCTTGGTTTCCTCCTGCTGCTGGCTGTGATTAGCAGAGCTGGGGAGCTAAACTGTGCTGTGGGGAGGCAGCTCCCAGCAGATGCAGCAAAAAAAACCTCCCATGGCCTTTTCTGCCCTAAAAATTCCTCTGTGCTCCAGGTCACATCTGCTACCACTAGCACAGAAAGCAGGAGCAGGTGAGACCAGCTTGTGCCAGGCTGCCTAAACAATGAAGGAAATACTGTGGTAGGGCAGATTTTATTTCAGATGTGGTTGCAGAGGAGGCTCTGGATTGCTCTCCGAGAGTGGGAGGTTTTGTTTTCCACTTCTGCTTCGCTGAGTCAAAGCACAAGTAAAGCAGTTCAGACCTAGAGAGTCTCCATTCCTACAATTTCAAGCGGGGAAACAGTGCTGCTACTGTTTTTGTTCCTTCCTACGGAGATTTGTAGGTTTGCTGGGCAGGAACTCTCTGCTGAAATGTGCTTAGCACAGCTGGAGCCTCTTGTCACAGCTGTAAAAGAAACAATTAAAAATAACATTTGTGCTCATCAGCAGTGTCCCATTGGCTTCCCTCGGTGCTAATACTCACACTCGGCTGCCTTTGATAGGGCCATTAGTCAAATCCCGCTCCTCTCCTTCGCAGGCTGTCCATAATTATAAAGGATGGGGGATGGGGAAGATCCTTCCGTCACTTCCGACACAACCTATTATTTTTTTTTTTTTTCACCCTTCTCTCAGAGGCAGCATGGACCTGAAGGAGTATTTTGCCAGAATTTCTTACCAGGGCTCCTATGACAAGCTGGACCTGGCTACCTTGACGGATATATTCCAGCACCACATCCGAGCGGTCCCTTTTGAAAACCTCAGCATCCACTGTGGGGAAAGCATTGAGCTGGACCTGGAAGCAACTTACGACAAGATTGTGAGGAAGAAACGTGGGGGCTGGTGCATGGAAAACAACCACCTTTTATCTTGGGTCCTGGAAACCCTCGGCTACGACGTCACCCTTCTGGGATCAAAAGTTTATGTCCCAGAGTACGACACGTATCCAGATGAAATCGATCATCTGCTGCTAAAAGTGGTGCTTGATGACAAATCCTACATCGTGGATGGCGGGTTTGGGATGGCCTACCAGATATGGCAGCCGATGGAGCTGATTTCGGGGACAGACCAGCTGCAGACTCCTGGGGTCTTTCGCTTCGTGGAGGAGAGCGGGATCTGGTACCTCGAGAAGGTGAAAAGGAAGCAGTGGGTTCCCAACCAAAGCGTCTCCACTTGCCATAACGTGGAAAAAGAAGTTTGCCGTCGGGTTTATCTCTTCACCCTTCAGCCACGAGACATCGAGGAGTTCAGAGCCAGCAACACCGAGCTGCAGACAGCGCCCGACTCGCTGTTTGTGACCAAGTCTATCTGCAGCCTGCAGACTGCCGACGGCATCCGGGCTCTCGTGGGGTGGAAACTCACTGAGATAAAGTACAATTACAAGGATAATATGGATCTAGTGGAAATCAGAATCCTTGCAGACGAAGAAATAGAGAAAACACTGAAAGAGAAATTCAATATAACACTAGACAAGAAATTCGTACCCATCAATGCGAGCAGATTGTCTCTGTTTTAAGTCACTGCCTGAATTATAATTCAATCCAGTGGCATTACATGCCATACTTCCCCCTATTTCTGACAAGCATCTAAAGGTTAAGCTTTCTCTTTCCATCTACACCAGCGTAAGGCAGAACATATTAGCATGAATCTGGAAAAGAAATTGATTTTCACAACTGCTCCTGCATCTCTTTTTGCTTTGAGTACAAATAATTTCTTCCTAGCTCAATCAAATCACTCCCCTTCTGTTTGTACTTATCTGGAAGCAGATTCTGCCCGTTCCCTACTTCTTTCATCTCTTAAAAGCTTTTCCAAATACACTCAGAGTAGCGGGGCAGAGCGATGGAGCTGTATGTCTCTTTCTTTATTACTTTGCACTCCCACCTGGGGAAAAATATACCCACCTGTTAAATGAATACCATATTATTTTTGGAATATAATAGCCACAAAAACAAAGACATCCAGTGCTGAGTTTGCTACAGTTAAGCCATAAGCCTGTCCTTTTTGCTCTTGCACTCAAAACATCCTCTCAGGCAGCAGTCGGACAGTCCCACACCTGTGCCACGCTGTGCAAATACTTACAGACAGGCTATTTATGGCCTAAAACCAATATTAGAGGACAATTCGGTCTTGTTTCAGGCTTTACACTACTCCTC
>JAAGAY010131233.1:0-54506 GCA_011801015.1 Ardeotis arabs
GGGGGGGGGGGGGGGGGGGGGGGGGGGGGGGGGGGGGTCTCCATCCCTCCGGCAGCTTTAGGGGCACGGTGATCCCGTACGGACCCCGAAAGATGGAGGTGCCCTCCCACCAGCCCTGGTGGGACCACGCGGGGTCAATGGGAGACCCCGCGCGATATTTGCGCGTGTGCCCTTACGCGTGCACGCGCTTGGGGGGTACTAAAATAGCAAAAATGACCCCAAAAATGCCGGGGGGCAGAGGGGTCCTGTCCTGAAAGCTCCTTGTCCCCGTTGGGTGTCCTGACCGGGTCACTGGGGAACGTGGGCGTGGGGGTCGCTTGGCTCGCGGTGGTCGAAACCTCCCCACAGCAAAGAATTTTGGGGAGCTGAAACCGGGGGCTGTCGCTCTGTCCCCCCTCTTGCGCTGCACCCGGAGGCCCCTCGTGTCCCCGGGGTCATCCGTCATCCGTCCGGCCTCGCTGCCCTCACCCATCCAGCAGCGGGATTTCGGGATGCGTTGCGGCTGTTGCTCCACGCAAGCCCAAAATCATTTCTCCCCCCAGCGCCCCGCTCCTGTGGGGCGTGCAGACACGGCGTGGCAGCGAAATCATCCCAAACTTCCCGCCCGAGGTTCCTCCGGGTGATGCCGGGAGGTGGATATTCCCATGTCCCCCCCTCCACCGCCATCTCCCCGCAGGACAGGGCGCGGGACAGCATGGGACACCGCCGCCGCCCCTTCCCTGCCGCCGTGCCCGTGGCCGGGTCTGCCACCCCTGGGGGTCCTGGTCCCCGCTGCCACCCCCCCCCCGGCCCTGTCACCCACCTGCGGCCCAGCCGAGGCCGCTTGGGCCACCGGAGCGCTCGTCACCGCGGCCGGGAGCGCAGGGCTCGCACGGGGTGGCACTGTTGCATTAAAAATCCCAGCTGGCCGCCCACATCCTGCTTTATTTATTTAATATTTTTTTGGGATGGTTCCCCGCAGCCATCCTGGCCCCGAGGGTGTCTCCGTGGGCTCCCCAAACCCAGGGGTGAAGCTGGGGCAGATCCTGCCCGGCCTGGGGCTCAGCCTCGCCAGGATGAGACCTCGCGTTTCACGGAATCACAGAAGGGGTTGGGTGGGAAGGGACCTTCAAAGGCCACCCAGTCCAACCCCCCTGCCAGGAGCAGGGACATCTCCAACCACATCAGGTTGCTCAGAGCCCCGGCCAACCTGGCCTGGAATGTTTCCAGGGATGGGGCATCCACCACCTCTCTGGGCAACCTGGGACAGGGCTCCACCACCCTCAGGGTAAAACATTTTTTCCGAATATCCAACCTAAATCTCCCTCCCTCTATTTTGGAACCATGACCCCTCGTCCTGTCACAGCAGGCCCTGCTGAAGAGTCTCTCCCCACCTTTCCTGCAGCCCCCTTTGGGCACTGGGAGCCGCTCTGAGGTCTCCCCGGAGCCTCCTCTTCTCCAGGCTGAACAGCCCCAGCTCTCAGCTCCCACCAGAGCGGAGCAGAGGGGCAGAATCCCCTCCCTCGGGGGATTTCGGCCCAGGATGCCGTTGGTTTCTGGGCTGTGAGCGCACGTTGCCGGCTCACGTTGAGCTTCTCGCCCACCAGCACCCCCAAGTCCTTCTCCTCAGGGCTGCTCTCTTAAAGACCTCTAAGATCATCAAGTCCACCATTAACCTAGCTCTGCCAAGTCCACCAAGGCTTTTCCCTGGAACTTTTCCTTTTCCAGGGTGACAGAGGGATTTGTGCCCTGGGTTTTGGGTGGGTCTTGCCAAACTGCCCGGAGCAGCCAAGTGTGGGACATCGCCCACGCTCAGGACCTTGCACAGGATTGATGTTGCAGCTTCTCCCATAGCATCCTCCCATAATCTGCCTGGTTTGGTGCTGCAAAGCTCAACACCTTTGCTCAATGTCTTTGCTCCAAACAGGCAAGACCTCAAGCTGTCTCAAGGTCCCACTCTTCTCGCCATCCTCAGGAGCATCCCTCTGTCCTTGGAATCATCCCACCATCCTCAGGAGCATCCCTCTGTCCTTGGAATCATCCCGCCATCCCCACGAGCATCCATCCCTCCTCAGGAGCATCCCTCCATCCCCACGAGCATCGTTCTCTCCCCGCAAGTGTCCCTCCATCCCCACACACCACACTCCCTGCACCCAGGTTTTTCCAAGAGCTACAAGGCTCCCAAATCCCTGCCATCCCAGGAGGCAGGAAAGGCCTTTAAGGACGTTTTTCCTCAAGGAAACAGGGCACGGTGGGGAAAACGTTTTATGAGGAGCGCTGCTTACGGGGGGAGCCGAGGAGGAGGAGGTTGGGGCTCACCTAACAGCAGGAGCCTCAGCCCTGAGCTTGCGGGATGGCGCAGCTCTTCGCCTGCTCCTGGATCATCCCTGATCCGACTGATTCGATTAACGCAAAGCCCCGGAGGGTCTGGGGCAGTGCTGGGAGTGGGATTTGCTGCTGCTCGAGGCGGGGAACAGAGCCGGCTCCGTGACAGCCGCCCGTGCTGCCGGGGCCGCAGGGCTCCTCTCTCCTGGGCTTTAAACAAAAATACCAAAATTTCATTCCTGCCGGTCACGGCTTTTCCAGCAGCAGCTGCTCTGGGGTTTTTCCCCCCAGTTTATCCCAAATCCCCCAATCCCACCATCTGCAGTACCTCTCATCCCTGCGGAGTGTCCCTGGGATGCCGGGGTGCGGGATGAGGGGGCCTGTACTCCATCACGGCCCTGGGGACGCAGGTTGCTGCTGCGCTCCCCAAAAATGGATCAAAATCCCTCTCCAGCAGCCGGAGGGAGGAATGCCCCCGCGGACAGACCGGGAGGGTCGCTCACACTGGGTGAACCAGGGTCTGGGGTTTTTGGGGGGGCCTGGGGGTGATCCCAGCACCTGTTAACGGCAGCAACGCTCAACACCTCCTCCTTGCGCCGCTGCCGATTTATCGCAGCTCCGGAGGCCGCGGCGGCGAGGCCGTCACTCCAATTAGCGTGGTTGCCCTTCATCCCGCTCACGGACTAACGAGGTTTGGCAGGGTTCGGGGATTTTGCTCGGGATTTTTGCTCGCCCAAAGACCGGCGTTAACCCTTCATCTGCTGCGCCGTGCCCAAGCAGTGCCGAGGGCTCATGTTTTGCTGGGCTGCTGCCAAATTTGGTGCCTCCAAGGGAGCTCCAGGAGCTTTTCTGGAGACTCAAGTGCTTCAAAACTGCCTTTGGGGAGAAACTTTTCAAGTGGAAAAAAAGATTTGAAATCTAAAGGTGGCGCCTTGTTTTCCATGGGGTCCAACTACTCGGTTAATCCCGGATTTTATTGCTCTTCCACGAGCTGGCACGTTGCCATGCATCGTGTGCACTGGTGCCACCGTCCCCACGGGCTTCCCAGCACCTCGTCCTCAGGGGTTGGGGACCACCATGAAAGCCCCAAACCCCGCCATGCAAGAGGGAACCTGCACGAGGAGCCAGTTCCCCCCTCAGAAATTAAAAATGAGGAGCAAGGTTGGCGTTCGTCTAATCCCGCTTTCTGCAGCCGAGCAGATGTTTCGCATCTTTTGGCAGCGGCCGAGCCTTATCTGATGGCAGCGCTGCCACGGAGGAGATCAGAGGGCTTTGAAGGCCTCGCGGGAGCTCGGCGGAGGTGTGTCGGGGCTCGTCGCTTCTGACAGATTCCAGGTGGGATTTGTAGCTGGATTATGTTGCAATTCAGGGCCTTAAGGGATTTTTTCAGCACGTTCTCCCAGAGGCACGAACCCTCCGCACCAGCGCTGGGCCAACGAAGGCGAGAGGCGGCGGAGGATACATCTACACCAAACAAGATGGATTTAAAAGCCCGTGGAAAGAAAACAGAGGGTGTTTTGTATATTGCCAAATAAAACAGTAAGAAATAAAGTCATTATTTGAGCTCCAAGAGCCAAAAATGTATCCTCAGCCAGTGCCCAGAAGCAGCAGAGCAAGCTGGGTCGAAGCAGAGCTCTTCCCCAGCCTCCAAAGTGAAGCTGGAGCCTTGCTGGGTTATTCTTTTTTTTTTTTTTTTTTCCCAGAAATAAAGATATTTCACGCTTTAAAAAAACCCCAACCTGCTGCTGGGAAGACCGGGTGGGTTTAAAACAGAAGATGAAACGGCAGCGACCTGCGTAGGCTCCTGCTCTTCCCCGGTCGGGCTGCAGGGATGACTCCAGGTCGCGTTTGAAACCTTCGGGGTTAAAAATTCCTTTTGGGCATTAAATGATGATTACGGTGAGTGCTGACACACCAAATTCCTTTGGTTTTGGCACTGGACAGGACCCTCGCACCTTGCTTGCGTTGCCCGGTGAGGTGAAACCATCATCGTCTTTCTAATGAAACCCATAAAATTAAACCAGCCCCCAGAGGACAACACAGCAACCAAACCCAAAAAAAGCAGAAATTGGGAAGAAAGGTGATCAGAGGGGGAAAAAAAGGCACCACCAGCCTAATCCTGGCAGCTAGAAATGCAAAATTTGAGCACCCAGGCGTCACCTCTGGGCCTTGCACGGGGTGGAGGCGGCGGCTCAGCTCCGAGGATGCGACTCCCTGCCGGGTGCTGGCTTCGCTCTCCGTGTCGCTGCTGCGTATTTTGGGTTTGCGGAAATACTGGCACGGAGGTCTGTGTGGCGGGATTGTTTTTAGGATGTATTTATAGCGTTTTATAGATTTCGAAAGAGGATTTTAACATATTTCCATATTTAAATATTCTATTGATGACATTATATTGACTGTTATAAATGTTATAATTGCTATAAATTGTGTTAAATTGTTATAAACGTTCCATTACAGCAGCTTGGGAAGAGGCTGGCAATCACTCGGCACTGCAGATCCCTCCGTCTTCGGCTTTCCCACCCTTTCCGCTGCCGTGGTGCCTCCGGCTCACCGAGCGTCCGTCCGTGCAGCCCTCCCCTCCCCCGGGAGACATTCTGGCCACCCAGGGGACTTTCTAAAACCAGCCGCCACGCGGAGGCCGTCGCTTCGAAACGCGACGTGGTAAACGGGGGCGTGAAGCAAAGCGGCTCGGTGGAAAGCGGGGATTTAATAAAACACAAAAGGGAAGAGACGGGCGAGGAGCAAGGGCTCTCCCCGTGCCGCGCTGAACCCCTCGGAGACGTCCCTGCGGGGCAGAGAGGGAGCAGGAGACGGCGGGAGGACTGCGGGATGTGGGTGTTGGGAACAGGCGGCGAAATTGGAGATTGAATATCAATCAAACGCGCGGAGCGTTATCATCAAAACCCGTCGGACCGGTAGCGAAGCACGTTTGCAATGTGGATCCCAGAGCACCGTCGCGCCAAAGGGTCTGCGGCTTTGTCCCGCTGCTCCGGAGCAGCGTGGAGCTGGCAGTGACGCATAAAGAAAATGACTTTTTAAAAAAGCTCCTTCAATTTCCAACCATTTTGTTTCAATCTTTTATTATCGAGGATTTCCTGGAGATTTTCATTTCTTTAGGATTTGCGCGTGGCCGGATGCTCCTCTGCCTTCAAGCCGGTGAAGAAACCGCGGTGAGGGCGTGAGTCAGCATGGCTGAGGGGCAAAGCTGGACCCAAAATAGCAAACAGGGCGTTAAAGCACATCAGGAACGGCCAAAATCCGCTGCCCTTAACCTCACCCTGGGGAGGAACGGGCGTCTGGGCTGCCCTCTGCCTCCTCTTAACCAGCAGCTCCTAAGGTTTCGTCCCCGAACGGAGTTATTTATCTTAAAACAGAACCACAGACAGCGTTGCCGCTCCCAACCCGCCCGCCCTTCGTTAGCTCGCTCGTCTCTTTGCTCGTGGTGGTTGGAGGGGTCTGTCGCTCATCAAAGGGCGGAACAAACCCGAGCCCCACGTCCGCGGAGAGCTTTGCGTTTGCTGGAAGGGCGCCCGGCGTCCACGAGTGCAGATGTTAGGGCAAGATTAAGGAAAGATTAAGTCTAGAAAGTCTTTCTTCGAATTCAGAGCGCCGCTAGCCGGAGTTAAATTTAATATTGAAACCTCAGCTGCCTCGGAACCGGGGTTTTAAAGGGGAGGGTGTAGTTACGCACGTCGCAGAGGGTTTGAAAGCCTGGTGACGAAGAGACTAGGATTTTTCCATGGTTTTATTAAAAACTTTGAAAGGTTTCAAATGAAAATGTACACCTACTACAACAGAACCAGTTTGTACACTCACAGTTAAAGTGCTAAAAATCAAACGTTACGAAACCGACACTGGACTACTGTAAACAAGCCTACCAAGAGCCGAGCGCGAGTCAAGTCCGCCGCGCTCCGGCACGACCCCACGCCAGCGGCCACGCGCACCCCCTACGTACAGGTCCCGCCAACGCGAAAGCTTCTGCCGCTCCCACTCAGGAAGGGACGAGATCACACAACGTACGCGAGCGCGTCACGGGAAAGCGGTGGAGGGGGCGGCGGCGCCGTTACGTGCACCGAGTTTCCCAGCGCACGGACCCGACAGCCGTTTGTGACGGGCGAAAACCGCGTGAAACGTCCCGCCTCAGGGGGAAAATCGATCCCGATCCGGTTCCAAACCAAGTACAGGGGGATGGGGGGAAATTCCACATTCAATTCGACATTCCGCTGTTCAGGGTGAACCTCGGGCTGCTCCGCTCTGCGCCTCGGTTTCATGGTACAGCCACGGCTGCCCTGCTCCCCACCGCCGTCATTTTCGGGGGTCCCCAGCCCCCTGGAGCTGGGCTGCAGGGCTGGCCCCCCTGGATGGGTGGGCATCGCTCCAAGGGCTGGCCCCACCTCACCCGGCTCCTCCTGTGGTCTCCCCAGGCCCTTCCCGAGGGATTTCCCTCCCCTCCTGGCTGGAACCATTTGGCTGCGGCTGGATTTCAGCTTCCGCAGCAAAATGTAGGTCGAAGCACTGAGAAAAGGGAGGGCGGACAAATACATTTACAACTAAACGCGGCTTTTTTGCCGCTTTTGGATTTTTTTACGCTTTAAAAACGAGCGCTACCCATGCAGTGGGAGGGTGACTTTTCCATGCAACGCGACCGCGTCTCTGATTCGCGGTATTTCAACGAACGGTGGGAGCTACGAAGGGATTGAGAAGGAGCAGCACAAACTGGGAGGGAATCCGTTCTCAGCGGCAGTCGGGCCGAGGTCTGCGCTCACCAGCTGCAGCCCAGCGCTCGCCCTCAGCCGCCGCCGGCTTTCCCTGGATGAGACGGCAAAGGGAAGACCGGGGGTGACCTGCCACCACCATCGCTTCTTCAGGACCTACAGCTGCCAAGGGAGCCGTGCGTTCACACATGAAACAGAGATGCAGTTCCCCGGGAATACCGGGAAGAAGCAGCCGGGGGTTTTACGGGAAGCTCTGGTATCGCAGCCTTGCAAAGCGGATATTCTGGGGCTTCAGGCATCGCGGAATGGAGACACATCAACCCGCCGTGGGATGAGCTGGAGAACCCAGGCTACGTACAACTTCTCTGCCTGCTTCAGCAAGGAGCGGGTCGGGCTTTTGGTGGCACGCGTCTGCTGGAGAGGGACCAAACTCTGCTGCTAAATCCTGAGGAACGCGCGGTCGGCTACAGGTCCATGAGGTCAGCCTGAGCCCAACGCAACCGGAGTGTTTCAGGAATGCCGTCCTGGGACGGGGTTTAAGCTCCGGGGGGAATTTACGGATTGGCACCGGTCCCAGAAACCAGGCACCCAGGGCTGGAGCCCTCGCCGGTTAGCAGGGGGCTGCAGATAGCAAAGCACCCCAAAACCACTGCCAGAGACTGGGCTGGGCTGCGTTCAAACTCGGACGCGCTTCAGAGCCCCCGGGTGCGACCATTTGGGAGCTGGAACCCCGCAAGCGCCCTGGCCAGGGAATCTTACAAGAGAAATCTGGAACAGTCGTTGGTAGAGGGCTTTGAAATCCCAGGAAGGAACGCTCGGCGGAAACAGCGGCATGCTAATTCAGGTGGTGAAGATAAAAGGGAGGGTTTGGGATTGCAGGGGTAGGGAGGGGCATAAAACCCAGCCAGAACTCGAGTTTTACATTTCAATCACCTCTCTGGGGTGACAGGAGCCTGCCCCTCGCGTACAGAACACACGAGCAAGGAACAGCTTCGCTATTCCCACCTGGAAACAATACAGGGACTGAACCTCTCCAATTAACAACATCTCAAGCAGGATGTATCTCAAACCTCCATCACTGTTCCCCTCCCTGACTCTAAACAAGTCAAAGCATTGCTACAATTAAAAAAAAAACCAACAAAACCTGGAAACAGAGCCAAGAAGATCAACACAAGCACTTGAGCTTGTTTAGTTCAGTGACGGCGTTCGGGAAAACTCAGCCTCCCGGCTCCTTTTGCAGATTCCGACTCGGAAAACCACCAGCCCTTTGAAGCAGCAAGTGATTTCGCAGAAGCTGAATTGGAAAATACAAAAGGGTTCCACCTTTGTGGATGACAGGGACTTGTTTCACCAGCTCAAGTCACTCAAAAGATTTTTTCATGCCCATCCGCTCTGCGAGAGGTGACGGAGCGGATCTGGGCGGCGATCCCCGCGGCCGTCCCCCGCTCAGTTTGCTGAGCAAACGGCAAAGCTGAGGGTGCTGTGCCCCGGGGCGGCGGGCGCAGCGACCTCCCTCCCCGGATTTCCCAGCAGGAGAGCGGGGAGTCGTTGCTGAGCTCCGTTATTGCGCGGTGGGGTTGGTTTGTGCTTCTCCTTCCGAGCAAAAAGCCCGGTGGGAGCAAGACGGAGAGTTTACGGTAAATAGATTTCTAACAGACGGGCTGACTCCCAGGGCAACCTTTGATTTCAAAGAGCGCGCAGGGTAACGTGCTTTGCTGTTGCGTCATCAGCTACAATTAAAAGGAGTAATTGCGGCGCAGCTTCGTCGCTGCTGTTGGCGAAAGCCTCTGAGGTACGCGCCACGGGTTGCTGCCCTACTCCTGCCCTTGAGGTTGTGCCACCTCAGGGCAGAAAGGCTTTTCGGCACGCCCCAAGCAGGTGAAAAAGGGAATTATGTAAGGACAATGAAAAAAAAAATAAGAATTCATTTCCCAGCAACGACCCGCAGTAATTACTGAGGTAGGTTTAAACGCAATCAGTGTTTCCTCACGCTGGATGAATCTCCTGGTAGATGTTTCAAAAGATCTACCGCGCCATCCAAGACACGCCTCGACCCTTGCCTGCAGTACCCCAACGGATTATTTACACACACAAAAAAAGCCCAAACTGAGAATTCCCTACCGTGAACCTGGAGCAGGGAATGAAAAGAGAATAATCACTGTAGGGGTCGATCAGCGGTGCAAGCTCCCCAGCTGGGCAGGAGCCAGCACCTTTGGGTGGACACCTGTCTCCTCCTCCTCAAGACCGCGACGCAGCGTTTCCGGCTGCTGCGTCCCGCTCTTCCCCCACCCGCGGGCAGCTCCTGCCTCGATTTCTCCCACTCACATCGAAATCCCTGCTCCCCGCTCGCTCAGCGCAAAGAGAATCCTCCCAAAAAGCAGCCGCGGTATCGCCAGGAAGGCAGCCGTCCCTGATTCAGCTCCTCCTGCCCGTTTCGGCCTCCGCCCTCCTCTCGCAGGTTACGGGGTTCGTAAGCAGGCTTCGTTCTCTTCGTAAGGAAAAGGTTGGACATCCCAGTTTGGGCGACAAATCCAGCTTTTCTATTATTCTTCTTTTTTAAATAGATCAGGAACAGGCAATCTCAGCTTCTGTACATTAATCTAAAAAATAAGTGGCTGAATATCATCTAGATAACTGGTTTTAAAATTGATCTCTTCCTACATAAATTGTAAACGAGTAGAAAATTTAAATAGTATTTTGTAAAAAAGCACGGACAATACAAGTTATACAAAAATCGCTCTTCCCTGCCTCTCTTCCCCCCACCCCCCCACCCCATCCCAACAACAGCTCCGGCACGAGCCGGCCATCGTCAGCGGAGTTCCCTTTCCTTCTCCAAAACTCTCATCCCCGTGTTGCATTTTCCAGTGTAATCGTTACAAATTCCTGCTGATTCCACACAGAAGTCCTTTAGACAGCATTTAACACGCGTCCCCTCCCCCTGCGCTCGATGGAGACGGGCGTCGGCGCGTTATCTAATCCGGGACGCGCACGGAGGAATTCCTGCCGTGTTCAAGGGCTCCCTTATGCCTGTGAGGAAGGATCCCAGCGTGGCCCTGCCAGCGAGCTGCCAAGGGTAACACCTACCGACACGCAGAGCCGCTGGAGGGAGGGGGAGATGGTTTTTCAACAAAGAGTAAGAAATTCAGCAATGGTGCCTGACGAGCAACGGTTATCGAATAAATAATTACCTACAGAGAGGTTCAAACGAGGCAACCAGCGTTTTACCCAAGAATTGGAGATTGCTGAACACTCTGGCTCTGCCGCAAGTACAAGAACGCTGGCTTCAACGCGAAGAAGCCGACGTCGGCTTCCCGATGCGCCAAATCAGCGCCCGATGAGAGGCGTGGTAACACGGAGCGTGGTCACGCCGCCGAGGAAGGGACGGCCAGCCGCGCGACCGCACCAACTGCTCCTCCGCGCCGCCAGCCGGCGGCTCAAGCGCTGGTGCCGTCCTCCTCGATGACGCGGTTCATGCTGGTCCCGTGCGTGATGTGCGTCATGGGGTTGCCGCTGAGATCCCTGATGCTGCTGTGCCGTGACTGCTCGTTCAGCCGGTGGGAACTGCTGTGCCTGGAGTGATCCGTCAGCCGCGACATGCTGCCGTGAGGTAGTCTTTCTTCTACGCCTCTGTAGCTGCAGGGAGTGTACCTAATTTATGAAATCAGAGGACAATTATTACCGTTGTTACCGCCGCAGTCAGGAAAGAATGTAAACAGAGCTGGGTGCGTGTGCACACACAGGCACGCAAACCCTTTTTTGTGAAAAACGTCCTTCTCTGCTTCGCTCAGCCAGTCGGCTCGCACAGCCCCAGGGAAATCGTTTCAGCTCCTCACGCAGCTCAGTTCTCACCGCAGCGCTACGCGCAGTATGGATAATGAGGTGAGTAAAATACTTGGTGACAGATTATGTTATCAGCCTTAGCTACACCCCGAGTTAGAGTGGGTAACTTGTTCGCTTCTGCCAGGACTATTTACAGAAACAAAATCAATTTACACACAGACAAAAGCAGCCACAAAAACACGAAGCTGATTCTGGGAGAGATCTGGTTTCCCACGCGCTCAGATGACGTCACACGGATCACTGCCTTTGCAGGAGAACCAGCGCTGAACACCTTCGTGCCGTGTTGACAACTGACAATTCACAGGTTGCCCAGAGAGGCGGTGGATCCCCATCCCTGGAAACATTCCAGGCCAGGTTGGATGAGGCTCTGAGCAACCTGATCCGGTTGGAGATGTCCCTGCTCCTTGCAGGGGGTTGGACTGGGTGGCCTTGAACGCTCCCTCCCCACCCAAACCCTTCTGGGATTCTACGTAAATCACAAAGACTAGTGCAGACTCTGAAAAACACCGCGGTATTTTTTCCCTTTCCAATCCAGACACAAACAGGGAGAGGAGATGCAACCAGAGGAAGTAAATACCAGCAGAACTTCCCATTTCAGCAACACGATGGCCAAACGCCTGGCTAAATTGGCCAACTTTCCACAGGATTTTGAAGAGGAGAAACCTACCGGCCGTCGCGCGACCGGTGCAGGCTGCCGTGGTAGCTGCTGACTTTGCTGTGGACGCTGCCGGCCTTGCTCCGTTGGTCATCCAGCATGGCCAGCTGGGTGGAGGAGGCGTGAGTGGAGGTGCCCTGGGTGGAAGTGCCTCTGGACTTGCGGATGATGGGAGTGTTGGGATCTCTCAGGAGGGACTGCGCGAAGTCTGGCTCTTGCAGCACTTGACGGCTCTCATTTACAACTCTGAGGGAGACAGGCAATTTGAATCGTTAACATCGACGACGCAATATAAAAGCGAGCGCGGTAACCGCACTGTGACTGTTTTACAAACGGAGCAGACAAATATTACAGCTTGGCAAACCAGACCGTTTATTCACATTCTCATGTCCCCGTGTGCCTAATTTTGAAACACTTCTACATTTGGATATTTCAGCAAAGTTCAGATTCTTGAATTCCTTCCTATTCCTTCCTGCTCCCTGGTGTGTGGAATTATGGCAGTGTATTCACGGCCTTAGTTTGCGAATGTTGCCACAAGAAAATCCTTGGGATCGCGCTGTGGATCAACAAGCTCAGATCTCCTGGGGAAGCGCCTCTCAGGGAACACCGGGAGCCGCTTCGTCGCTCAAATGAGCATTTAAATGTGGTTTCAAGCTGGCAGCGGGAGGAGAACCCCAGAAGAAATACACCAGACACAATAACGCATCCGCAACTGGCCGGCAGCCCTTAGATGAGTGGTTCCGGTTCCACAGCTGCTCTTGCTGGGAAGGGCTGGCAGAGGGGCGCTCACTTGGCTGCTCTACCACAGCCTGATGAACGGAGGTGCTATCACATCCTCCACATTCCTTTTTTTTTTTTTTTGTTTTTTAAATCTCTTTTTTGTGGTGAAGCTTTTTCCTCCCCTCCCCTTCTCTGTATTATCCTTTCACATTCTGTTTCCCCCACCTCGCTAGCTCCTCCTAATTTTCTCGCTCCCGGAGGATTGCAGGCTTCCTAAGGAGGGAGCTTTGTATCGGCTCTGCCCCTCACCGCTCCACAAACGGGGCCGGCAAAGGGATCTGGCTCCAGCCAGACGCTGCCGTGCGTGGGAGCTGCTCGGCTGCCTGGTTGCACCAGGAGAGAGGATGGCACCTCCAGGAGCCCCTCAGCTTCCCCGGCCTCCGTTAACTCTATTCCCGTCCCCTCCCCACCCAACCAGACGTCACCTCTACGTAAACCCTACCTAACGGTACTACACGGATTAAAATCCTATCAAGTTGCTGTTAACCCCGTGCGTATCTTAGTAGGTTATCTTCAAATAAAGAAAAATGTACTCCAACTCCACAGAAGGTAATTTGAGCTGAACCTCAGCAGCAGGCCAGCTCTGCTAAGGGTGGAGAAGGCAAAGCCACGGAGCGGTCACCGAAAGGCGTGCTCTACCTGTGGATCTCTTCCGAAACATCTACTGAAAAGACAATATTTACAATTACGAAAATAGCTACTCAGAGCCATTACAAAATCGTACAGGTTGTCTCTACATTGATGCCACACCTCAGTCTAAATTAATTTCAGCCTTACAGAGGCTGTAAGACATTCTCATTGTCCTTTTATCAAACCGTGCTCTGGCACGAACGCCTACGGGAAGATTAAAAGCAGAGACAATTGCCTTCAACTGCAATCGGGGTGAAAATGGTTTCGTTTCCATTGAAAGCTCCGATTCATTTGACCGGATAAGCACATTGATAAAGAAAAACTTTCAATTCCACCTCTTCGTAAATGGCAGAGAAGTTGTAGTATTCAACTGAAACCCAATTCTCGTTAAAAAAATATTTTGAAAACAGACAGAGCGATGTAAATTTGATTCTGGGGCCAAAGAATAATTATGGAAAAATAAGTGACAATTCTTCAGGGGTTTTTTGAGCTCTTGCTTGTCTTGTTCCTTGCTCCGTTTTGGACAGCGAGATTTCTAAGCAAGCTGCCCCTGTCTGTTCCTGTCTTTGCCTCCATGAAAAACTAACCACGTGCTCTTCCAGGACTGCAAGGGAAGAGGAGATGATCTGCCAGTACTCACCAGTTTACCTAGGAGATACCAGTACTCACTCTTTTTTCCTGCGTCCGTGGAAAAAGCTAGCCCACTCAAAACAGGTCTTTTTGCTTCCAACCCAGAAGACGGAGGGTATCCCAACGACCAAAGCCATGAGATATTTCATGAGAAAGAGAATCAAATCTGGACGGCTCATCTGAGTGACCTAGAGAGAGAAAGAGAGAGAGAAGATTTCACCAACCAGCGTAGTTCAGCGCTCCGTTCATGAACTCCTTTAAAATAACTGTCTCTGCCTTGAGCCAAAGTAAACACCAACAGGGTTCCTTTGTGTGGCGGCTCTGGAGAGCGCGTCCGGGTGTGTTGGACAGCCCGCTGCGGGGTAAAACAAAAGACTCAGCTGCTGTGAGGTCCCGGCCTTTATTTGTATTTCTGCTCTTTTGTCTGTGCCCTGGGTAATTGTGAGATATTTTCTAGTCCACAGGTTAAGAAGACTCGTTCCTTTGACGGAATGAAGCTATACAAATCCAGGTGCTACATCTGCTGTTGGGAAAAAGCCCAGTGAAAGGTTTCACGGGACGTTCCACGCTGATGCTTTATTCCCCACCCCTCAGCGCAGGGTTGTACCCGTGGTTTCCCTCCCTCAAGAGCTCGAGGCGCTGGCGAGCCAGGAGTGCTCGGTTCTTCCTGCCCCAGCAGAACTCCCACCCCTCCCCAGTTATTCAACAGGACCAACCGAACTGAAAAAGCTCACCATGGCTGTTTTCTGCAAACTTTTTGATATGCAAAGGGTTTGTTTGGAAAAGGTGCAGAGAAGATGCAAAGATGTTCTTTCCAGGACGGTCTGTAAGGTAGCTTTAAAATAAATCAGCATCCAGGGGCTCTCTTGAATCGATAACCCAACTCAAACCCTGAACCTTCAAGGACAGAGAACCTCAAGTGCAAGCCTGAAAGATACCACCATCTTCTTACAAGGAGGCTGTGGAGGAGAGGAACTGACTTATTCTGGTGTCATTAAGCATCTGTAAGCATCTGTGTAACACCATCACACTGTGACCACGGAAGGTACTCTAGATCTCAGCCTAGAGGTGGCACAGGAAAGGAGAAGAGCAAGAAAACGAAGGCAGCCAAGAGAACGTGAGTGATAAACAGATGATGTGAAACGACGGGAGCCGTGACCGCAAGAGCCGACCAGAAGGGAGGGAAGGAGATCCCGTAGCTGGGGACTCCTTGGTGAGGACTGACAGGCCTTTAACCTGAGCGGATCCAGAGCTGAAGGGTCTTCTGCCCGAGAAGCACAGCCAAAGCAGCAGACGTGAGGCAGAAAAGGACCCTGCCAGGCAAGGGGAAGATGTCAGCGACTGTCTTGTATCGCGACACGGGAGGTTCCCACCAGAGCAGCTTTGGGATGTGTAACACTGAGGCTGGGAAAGATGTTTGAACACATGGAATTCAACTGATATTCCGTTAAATTCTCCTGATCCCAACAGAAATAAAGTAAGCGCATACAGGATAACAAAGATCCACAGACGGCTCAAGGATTAGTATCTGCAGGAAGGTTTGGGGCAGTGTAATCGTGAGGAGACGCTCATGGAATGAGGTCTCTTTCCAACAAGGAGAACCCGCAGCAGCAGCTCCGAGAAGATGGTGACGCAGCTGATAAAACCAGTGTACTTCAGAAAGCAAGCTGGATATCTACCGGCCTGTGTAAAAGAGCAGACAATATCAAACAAGCTGTTTCAAGTCAGGGGAACGTTGCTCTGTACGGTAAGAGAGGGACTGAAACTCTTGGTACAGCTCTGGGAATTCAGTTGGAGTCCATCTTCCTGGAAAGCTTTGGGAATTCAGTTGGAGTCCATCTTCCTGGAAAGCTGAGGGCACAGAGAAGGGCTAGGAGGCCGACAGGGAACTGCCAGCCCGTCTTGCAAGAAGCTTGTCTGGTCTATAAAGGCTCAAAGGTGAGAGAAAATTAATTGCTAAAGAATATGAAATATCTAAATACTGACATGGTAAAAAGTCCCACCTAGGAGAAAGCAACAGAAAAAAAAAAATACGGCGGCATCAGCCATGAAGAGATGATGAAGAAATGCCATCCTCACAGGAGGAAGATTTTGGAACAGCTTTCAAGCAGGACGAGCATCTTTTCAGGTTGAGCGTTATCTTTTAAGATGATCAGTTTACAAAAGATCTTGTTGCTGACAGTGACAGAGCTTCCCTCCGATCCTACGAGCTTATATTACTGTAGAAACACAAACACAATCTCCCGAAACAACATCAAGAACCTTTTTTTTCCCCCCTCGAACTGGAAATCTGAATTCAATGTAGTCGCTGTGCGGAGATGATTTGCCAGAAGCAGGCTCACGCCCCGTGATTTTCTGACCGTGTAATGCTGAGGAGCAGCACAGCTTCTACACGGGCCACTGAAAACACAGCCATCGCTGTTTTAATACTTTGTATTATTACACATTTTTGAATAATATCACCGTTGTAGATGGAAAATGAGGAGAATTTAAGTGTCTTGCCCAAAATCCCCCAGCACAACTGTGGCAGGCTAGAACACGACAAGAACTCAGGACCATTGATATTGGTCTTCAATAACTACATTCCTAGCTTTCAATTAAATACAGAAACATAACGAGAATCAGAGTTCATCTTCCTATGAAGTAGCATCAAGGCTCTCCCCATGCCAGTTCTTTCCTCAGCGCCGCTTAGCGTGCTTCCCATCAACCTCTGCCCCAGGAAAACCACTGATGTTGGAGGTCTTTGACGACGCTATGGGCCTTCCTACGCTTGCAACCATTTAACCGCGCAAAACGAGTCTGAAGGCTTTCGAGGTGGTTTTCTAATCAACCTTTGAGATTCCACTCAAGAAAAAAAAAATAATTTTAACAATTACCAAATTAAAAATTATCCAACAAAATTAAGCTCTTAAAAATTAACCTTATTATCTCATTTCATACTGTGCAAATGTGGCAGTAAGAGGAATAAACGGTGAAATTCATTGTTTCTTAATGAAGGCAATATTCAGGCAAATTTTTACATTTACATACAAGGCTTGTCCGCTGGGCCAAGTCTCCCCTGGCCTGCAGGGAATTTAATTTTGATTCTTGCGTTAAGAAGAAACCAACAGTTCTTGTGCTAAAGCTCCCAGCGGCTCGCTGCGCTACGGGACATCTTGATTTCATCGGCTGAGTCACACTGCTGGATGTGAGAGCCACCAGAAACCAGGTGCTGCGGTGCGCACTGCTGTCCAGGCTGAAGACATTACAAATCCCTCTCGCGCTAGGTAAAGGACGTTATTTCCATGAAGATATTACATTCCATCATTTGATCGCAAAAATTCTGGCTCAACATATTCACGCTACAAAGAATTCCATGCCAAAAATTAAAATCAACGTATACAACAAATTCCTTCAGGAAGAGCATCCTACTCCTTGGCAAAGCAAGTTATTAAACATCATTCCATAAATTTCCTGAAAATCAGCTGCTTTGCACAAAGCAAGCCATTCAAGTGGTAACACACCTATTAGACTCACTGATCGTTAACACCAAAGTGACGGCACCTGTTTTAAACATCGCGTATCTGCGGATTGCGAGACATTTATAACAATTAACCCAGGAAAAACAAAACTCGGAATTACCGTTCCAGGCTTACAAAACTGAAAATACCAGGTGTTTAAACCCAAAGCTCCGAGCCTGTTTCCCAGAAGCATGGCACTCCTGTAACTCCAAGCCCAAAATGCTGCGGTTTTCCTTCATCAGGACAGAGAACGGGCTGCCTGGTTTTTTAAAAGCAATAGAACTACGCAAACGCTCGCTCACGTTCACCCTGAGAACGTAAACCCAGGAGATTTTTACTTTTGCTCTGCTGCACGACTGTAGGAAAAGTTAAAAATGCAACTTAGAAGAGCGAAGTATTGCAGACTGTAACGTGGTTCAATGCATTCACAATAAATCCATGAAATTACAATTTGACCTGGAATATCCAAGCTTCACACACCAGTTTATAGAAATGCACAACATGTTCCCAAAGCATCTGCTCACGTGATCTGCTCTGCCACGCAACCGCAGCGCTGATCCTTGCAGAAATAAGGGGCCTTTATTTATAGTAAATCCCCACCGGCAACAAGTGTAACGTTGAAACGGGTTCAGTAGCACTTCTGCTATTTTAAAACCATTTTTAATATCCTCTCAGCTTGCCGATTAATAATCACTTCTGCTGAGAAACTCCAGGTACCTGGAGGCAAGCAGGGATCGGCCGGAGCATCGACGGCAGCAATTCCAGCACTACAAAACCGCTCGCTCTTCCTTTTCTTAATGAACTCCTTGCCCTGGACCCAAACTCTTCCAGAAGCGTCTAACTCCAACACATGAAACCTCCATAATTTTTAGGGGAGTATCTCGGCAAAAAGCGGCTGCTGTAATGCTGTCCACGCTTCTAAAACAATCCGCATCTTGATTTTTACCATTTATTGCAGTTGGATGACTGAAAGAGGAGACAACACTTCACTAAATTCCAGATTTCTTTAAAACCCTACGACATCAATGTGTGCAACCCCCTTCGAAGATGGCACTGAAATCTGGACAAGATCCCCAGTTTCTAGTTATCTTCATGGAGAAAGAAGATGATGCAGGGAATATCTAACGTGGTCCCAGACGTGTAGAAGACCATCCTTCCATAGCTGCAGAGATAACAGTTTTCTCCTCTTCTCCAGCCCATTAGCTCAGCTTTGTTTGATTCTTTGCAAAAAGCTTTTTGCAACTTTGAGGCAAGAGAGAAGTCACCCAAATTTTGGGTTTAACAGAAATGAAGAAAAATGGGCAGACTGATGAATCAACAAATGAGACGCTCAGGTCTCCGGCACCGTCCGTGCTTATCTAATAGGGTTGCTTCATGCACTTTCCACCTCTGGTTTTAAAAATTAAGAATATAAGCAAATATGTTTGAGCTTAAACAACTGCAAACTTCTTTAAGGACTAACTGGGTCTCTGTACCTCCTTGAAAGCGAGGATGTAGGGAAGCATCTACAGAAACGGTGTGGATTCATTGTTCTTTCCAACAGAAATATTTCAACTCTGAGTGGAAAACGGTTGCAATTTTAAAATGACTAAAATTGAAGTATGGTTGAAGATGCAATTTGGAAACTGAGAGATGGCAAGAACAGGAAGCCAAGTTTTCCTTGAAAAATTGTATTCTCGGATAAAATCTCTCTCCAGTAAGGAGTTCTGAATGAAAATGTTGCGGTCCTTTATGAGAACGACAACAAAACGGGTAAACTGATGTCAGGGATACTTTTTGCTACAAATACCAAAGTTTATTTAAAAACACCCCCAAAAGCTAAACTATTGACATAACTGAAAGGAGGAAAAAGGATTTAAATGTATTTTCCTCTCCTACTTTTCTACAAAACCCTTCACAGGCACTGACTTACGCTGAGCTCCATATAACGACACATAACAAATGCTGTCGTAACAAGGAGTAAAAATCACGATGCAGAGAGAGCTCACCAAATTTCCTCTTCTTTTCTCGAACCACAACGCAAGCAAAGCACTGCTAATCGGTATCAGGTTGTAATTTCCTCGGGAGATAGATAAATATCATAAAAAGCCCACTCTCAGTGGCACAAGAAAAGAAGAGTCTAAGAAATACAGTCTGTTATTGTTTGTGCTTTGATTTTAGGTGCGTGGTGTGTAGGTTCTGAAGCTCCAATCAAAGATTTAGGAGTATTTTAGCCATTTGTTACATTTCTGGGTTACAACACATTATGGATGCACTGCAATAATTTTCCTGTAGTAACTGCACATTCCCTCTACCCTTCCCGTAGAGACGCGGGGCGTCCTCGTGCCTCAATGGTTTAAATATTGAAGGAGTTTTAGATATTCAGCTTTCGGAGTAGGGATCTAAAGGGGTGCTTAGTGACAAAATACCCCCTGCAACTGCAGCACCATCCAAGCTCACATCAGTTGTCTATTTTAGGACTTCAATGTCAACCACAGAGTACACGTTACAGTAATTTCCCTTGAAATTAGTCCTGCGTGAGCATTACCTTTAACTTTCAATAATCCAAGTTGTGAAACACTAATAAAAAGTCCCAACGTGCATCTAAAAATAGAGGGAGAACACCGTTTCAGCTATAAAATAACAGCTCTCAAATATTATTACTTTGTTGGCAGGGATGGAGAAGCATGAAGCCCATTAGAAAAGCCATCCCTTTAACGCTAAAAGATGGAGTTCCACTGCGGATGCAGCCAATGCCGGAAAAACTCAAACTAATACCGCAGTTTAGGCCTGCTACTCTCACGTCATCAGCCGAAACGGTAACTGTGAACATCTACTGAGTAATTTAATTCAGTCATTGCTTCAGCTTCCCTCTTGGCACCGTCGCCAGCCCCTTCTTTATGCCTGTTCACCTCAGCGCTCCCCTCATCATCACGTATCGAAGGCTTTCAAAGCACCTCGCACATCTTGGCAAGCCACCGACTCCAATCTAGAGACAATGCAGATCTCCTCTGGGCCTTAAAAAACTCTGCCGATACCTTTCTTCCTAGATAAAAGCCTGTCTTACGAGCACACCGGTCTGCTCAGAGCATCAGGAGCTCCCTTTCCGTGAGGGCAGAACAGTGTCAAGGAAACAGAGACCAGAAGGCTGGCAGTGGTGATGTCCTTCAAGATGAGAATCTCTCCTAGAGGAAAGATAATACAGGTGGCCATTCTCCATTTTCTTTCATACCCGATCATTTTCCCGGCGATGCAAGAGGGGCTCGTGCGCTCTAGTAACATGAGAACTTGGCAATTTAGCAAAGCCGGCATGAATCAGTCGGCATCGCTCTTGGGCGACAGCCCGTTCACCGCACGCTGAGCTGGACCTGCTGCAAGGCAGCCACGTATGAAGATGTGGTTGGAAAGCCTTGACAGGCTTTGCGCAGACACCCCTGCGAACGCTAGATCGCACGGATCGAAGTCCCTGAACTGAATTTGTCTTGCTGTGCAGCTCTAGGCCTTCGGAGGCATCCAGCTAACGAGAAAAAAAGAGGCATGGAGACGTAGACGCAAGGGTTTGGGTTGTGCGCTCCACACTCCGCTCTACTCTGTTCAGACACGTCTCGCGAGCAGCATGGGCACGGATGCTTCACCTAGTGAAGACCAACCAACAAGTTCTGTCAGATACAAAGATTGCATACGCGATAGCGAGCGGTCTGGAACCCGTTTTCTTCCCCCCATCTGCTGGGCTGGCGTAGCAGCCAGGTCGGTAGAGATCATCAAACAGAAAAACACCTTCCTCGGTGAACACAAAAAGACGTCGGTTCGAACGCATCGTTTCCCCGCTGAAACACACAGTAGCAGGTGTTCAGAAAGGAGGTTAAAAACATCAATTTCAGCATTCCTCCAGGGAAAAACAACGCTTCTTTGTAGGCACACTGTTCATTTAAGATGCTTATATAACTAATTTCTGAATATTTTCCCCTTCTGCCCCTGAACGATCAATCACGGTTGCTTTATAGTGACAGAGACCAGTGGCCTCTTCCCGCTAAAATGTATGAAGTCGCAAATTAATGAGCTTGCTGCACATGTGAAGCGAAAGCACAAACACAGCACCTGTCCCCCTCCTCTGGGGCACGGTTCCACAATAACGCTGATCATTTGATATTTCCCTGAGGATAAAAAGCAATGAAATTCAAATTAACCCATCCTTTTGTTGAAAATGGGAGACGTGGGGGAAAGACCAAAGGGAATCTGACTCAACAGTCTCACTTTCATAATAATTTCCATCACTGTCATTGCTTTGAGACTTTGAATATTACACTGGCATTGCTCGTGTCCCAGTAAAACGGAGTAGCACTTGTCACCGTAAAATAAAATTATTTTTCCAGGTCATTAAAATCTTGCAACTTGCTTGTTTTACTGTTATTTATAAGTAAATCCATGTCACCATTCTGGCTACCAGGCTGAACAAGCTGAAGAATTGAGAAACTAAAAGCACCTGAAAAAAAGGGAATGGCCAACCTGATTTGGCGCTCGTTTAAGAGCTAACGACAAAGCCAACGCATCAGGAGTTTCAGAGCAGCTCCAGTCTGCGTGGGACAGTCTCCACGGGATCGGAAGGCTTCTCTGCATCCAAAAGAAGCAAAAGGAAACTTCTCTGGCTCTAAATGCCAAAAGCCACGCAGCTCACGAGATATCCAGAGCATTCCACGCGGAGTGAATGCGGTCGTTCAGACCGTATCACGTGAGAACACGGATGCTCTTTGTTTCCTGCTCTCAGCCGCAGGAGCTTGAAAGCAGCATGCTTTGCCCATTGGCTCACACAAAAACAATTAAATTGTTACAACAATTATGAAAAAGCATTACTAACTATCCTCCAGACTTCATAGCTACCGAGTTGCTATACAGCCAGAGTGGAAATGAAAGCAAAGGGATCAGCCTCGGCACGACTGGGACCAGTAACAGATAGCTTTGAAACCTAACCCAAGCTAAAAATAAATAAATCAGGCACTGTAATAAAAGCTTATAAAATTACCATCTTACTGGGATACGGGCTGTTCTGGAGGAAACTTGTTCACCACAGAAGTGAAGCGTTAGCCCAGGCACTGCAGGTCCATCTCACCACGCCAAACTCACCTGCTAGACATTTTTTTTCAAGAATTTAATCTGTGTTAAGTGCCTAAAAAATGCATCCTTACAAAAACTGCCTCTACAGAGCATTTAAAACCCAATGAATTGTATTTTAGAAGAACTTCTGTTGAGTTTCTCTGGCGTGTTATGGGAAAGAAATACATGGGAAACAAATCATTCAGTCCATGGAAGGACTGCACTGGTGAATCCCGTGTCTGTGTCGAGACCGGGAAAAACAGCTTGAATAAAGGATAGCACAGCAGAGGGTGGCCTCTCACAACCTAACGCTGCAGGGTTTTCCTCATCCGTCTCCTTCTGGAAAAGGGATCCCAGAGGACAACTAAAAGAGTCCTGACTCATGACGAGAGTCTAATAACTGGCCTCCAACGCTCCTGCCCTGCCGTTCGTCAGAGCGGCAGTAACCAGCCATCGCCAAGAGGTTTGACGCCAACTGCTCTTGCATTCATGGGACAGGAATCCAGAAGACTACAGCTTCAGCGACCACCTCACAGCCATTTGGCAGCAGCCTTGGGACGGGTTGATTCTGCGGCTTCAGGAGACTGCTTCTGGGAGAACGCCCTGCTCACCAGGGGAAAGCTGCACCTCAAGGAAGCCAGCAGGACGTCTGGTAGTTTGTGGCTCTGTCTTGAAAAGGAAGACAGCATTCAATCACGGCAACTGATTTTTGAAGTGCTATCCATGGTTTGTAATTAATTGACTGGCCAAACACCTGCCTTCTGTTCTACCATCCTGAGGAACTGGTATCACGGGTCTCCTAGTGCCAACGCTGGGCATTAGGCATGGGAAAAGCAAGTCTACTTGAGCGTACTGCCCATGAGAGACCTGGACCTCTCCTTCCTCGCCCGCGGACAGGTAGCAGCTGAAGTGGGCTGTCCTCCACAGAGAGAAAAAAGCAAACAAGTCCCCACCCACCACATAGTTGTTTTCCCCAGCACAGCTTATCTTATCTCTCGTCACTGGAATACAAGAACCATGTCACAATTCTTGAAGATACTCCTCACTTTGGAGCGTTTCAGCCCCTCTCCCAAACACCTCCTTCTAGATGAGCTGTAGCTATCTGACATAACACGTCCAAAAACCCATAAACTCTTTTCTCCCTTACAGACCTGTGACTAACACGTGGATTAAAATGACAAAGCATCACTTCAAGTCAAGGCACGACTCACCCAAAGGTGTCTAACACAAAGGATGAAACAAAGCCAATCTGCTACGGTTTCTCTTACTTAAATCCCAGTGCTCACCAAAAAAAAACCATCATACAGTTGTCCTTACCCTCCCTGTGGAACCAGACGGCGTTACCGGAGCGTTCTGTCTCTGCGCAAACACGGGTTGCGGTTGGCATGGGCTAAAATGGGTCAATAAACTTACAGGTGAAACAAAGTTATATCGGAAAACGCTTCTTTACTGGCACCCACAACACACCCCTTGATACACCTATCTTTCGCAGAGATTAGGACAGGATTAAAGAGATGCCTACATGAATCACCGGCAAATCTGTCAAACCCGGGATACTGAGGGATCACTGCAGTAGGTTGCATTTGCCAGATTTGTCCCGTGGCCAGAGAGGTTGGAAGCTCCCTGCTGCCATTCAAAAAAAAAACCAGCATTTTTTTTTCTTCAGATATTAGCACTTCATTGGGAATTAAACAATATGTCAGGAAAAAAAAGCCCTAATGAATCAGAAAATCTGATTTCTGTCAACCTTGCTGCTAAAAATACACTTGGACTAAAAGCCTGAATACCTATTTTGGTAGCAGATATTTTCTTGAATTTATTAAATTCTTGCAAGACAAAATGTAGGAAGCTGACTATCACCCAGGCTTGAAATATATCCCCATCAATAAACTCTCGCCACTTGAACGAAGACACTTGGCTTTAAGGACACAGAAGAGAAGAAACATCCTTGGTCACGTCAAGTCTCCCGCTGCTGCAGCCAGCAATGGCACACAAGCCTGTTCAGCTATCCCGCTTTTTCCTGAAATCATGAGCTTCCCCCCAGCTAATTTCTCAAGTAATTCCTAATTTGCAATGGAGGTTTATTCATGACCACGTTACCATTCTGCCAGCACTGCCATTTGACTTTAACAGCTCTTTTTTCATGTCCTTTATGGATTTCTAGAAGTCCCTTCTCACTCTTCTTTGGCAAGGCTACGCTCGTAGACCTTCCTCCTCCAAAGGCAAGCTCTAACAGAACCTTATCCTGGCTCCCTTTCATTATTTTCATTTATTTTTTCTTTTCTTCTTACAGTCTTTTTTGATCCAACACAGTGTAGTCAGTCACACAAAGCCATACAGAAAAAAAACAGTTGCACGTGAGATTATACTGGTTCCGACCGTGGTTCGGAATGACTCACTGCCACACTGAAATCGCTGGAGATGAAGTCACGTGCAACAGATGAGCCTAATTTTGTAAAGGTGCAAATAACAGCCAAGCCATAGCTTAAAGGAAAAGGACAGAACTTTGGGGAGAAGAAACAAATAGCTATTTTAGCAAATACGGTATTTATAAAATATTTCTTATTCTCCACAGACATCAATATTATATTTATTAGTCTAAAGGCTTTCTTTTTCAAGTTATAGTGTGAACGGAATAATATTAATGATCATTTACATTATTTGATTTTTAAAAATTAGTTCAACGGAGTCTTTGAACCATAATTTGGTGGCAGGGTTCTTACAGCAATTGAGAAAGTTGTACGACGCAATCCTGAACGCTGTAATACCGTAAGGGCGACTGAATAGGTTGCCAAGAGAGGCTGTGGCGTCTCCAGCCGTGGAGATGTTAAAAATGTGGCTGGACACGGCTGTGAGCCCTCCGCTCTAGGTGACCCCACTTTGAGCAGCGGCTTGGCTAGACGATCTCCACGGCTCCTTCAACCCTCAGCTCTCCTCAAACAAATACAGGCAGGATGAAGAGTTTTCAATGCCGTGTTTCCACTTCAAACTCCTCTGAGTTCTCTCTCAAGATAACCGCCTCAGGACTAGAGGTGGAAGTTTTTTCACGTATTAAAGCTGAGCTGTTAAACCTATACAAGAATGCATCTTTAGAAAGACAAGTCTCAAACTTCAAACGCGAGGAGTAACACAGGCTGGTCAAGCGTTATGACTCTGATCTGTCAGCGTTCTCCATCTGCAAGGTGATGCAGCTCATCACTTTTGATATTGCTTATCGGGTTCGATAAGCAATGTCATAAACTGATGAGTATCAGTTTTGTGTTCCTACTTTGACTCTTTCATGGTGAAAATGAGAAATAGGCACTGGTCTCAGTTTTTTAAAGCATAATAGATATGTTAAGATAATTCAGCATTAAAGATTACGTATAATGACTTCAGAAACTCTGTTAATAAGAAAAAGCACATAAACAAACCACAAGTAAATATGTATCTGTATTACTAAGAATATAAACTGTTAATGGAAAACATGTGAATAACCCAGCTCTATGGATAACTCAAGTACAGTCTTTTTTTTCATAAAAAGATTCTTCTTTATACCAAAAAAGGAGTATTTTCATGTTCCTCAATTGGATGCTGAGCCTGCACCTGATTCCTGAGCGGGCTCAGCTCACATGGAAAGCAAACCTTCCTACGTGCTGGGAAGCAATACTGAACTCTGTCTGCCCTTACTTTTCTAGGAAACAGAATAATTCATAGAATCACAGAATCACAGAATGGTTTGGGTTGGAAGGGACCTTTAAAGCCCATCCAGTCCAACCCCCCTGCAAGGAGCAGGGACATCTCCAACCACATCAGGTTGCTCAGAGCCCCGGCCAACCTGGCCTGGAATGTTTCCAGGGATGGGGCATCCACCACTTCTCTGGGCAACCTGGGACAATGTTCTACAACTCGCATTGTAAAAAATTTTTTCCTAGTATCCAATCTAAATCTACCCCCCTCTATTTTGAAACCATTACCCCTCGTCCTATCACAACAGGCCCCACTGAATTCTCTGTTAAGAAAAAAGAACTTGTAGAAGGATGATGCTGGGGAGCACTGTTTGTTCATATGAATAATGTAAAAAAAATAAAATATCCAACATGAAATGTGCAAGTATTTTTTACATCTTCATGCTATAGAGCCCTGCCATGTCTAAGCTAAGTGGATGTTTACCAAGATCAAGGCTCATACAGACACGTCTGAGATATCCGGAGCAGCCTTAAAGATGAACTTCGTTCACGTATCTCATTATATTCCACCATTAGAATAGATCTATTAATTTAATTATGGTCTTAATAATACTGATTGCAGGTCTAGAAACAAATTGTTCTAACGGAGAGAGCCAACATCAGTCTATATTTCTGTATTTACAGGTTGTGTTCTGAACTGCTTTATGTTACGCCGCTCAGTAAATCTCTCAAAGCACTCACCGCGGGAGACGGCTGCCCGTGGCGTCACAGATACAGGGACTGCAATCCCAATTTCCTGAAAAGCCGAAGCCTTCAGAAAAAAAATCTATTGTCAGCAGTATAACCATCAGGGCTGCTTAGTCCCGAGACCACCGATAATCAAATGTAAGCATCCTTCCAGCACTGAAGTTTTAAAAATTTGTTGAAAATAACGATGATACTTTGGAATCACGGGGAATAAACGCACAGAAGTGCAGTATCCCCAAAATTACTGTAGCTTGTGTTTCTGTGCTGACAGGACAAGGCATTCGCTAGGCAAGGAAGAAGCTCCAGAGAGCACAACAAGAGCCATCTCACCAAAACTCACCCGGATGCGGAATATTTGGGCTCAGAAACATCAAGGATCAGCCTCGGCTGAGATTTTGGCAGAGATCCCATTAAAGATCTTCTCTTTGCAAGCTGGTATACGGCTCTGTTGACACGACTGTCCAACATCTCAAAGCAACCCAGCGAGAGAGCGATAACCATTAATGAACGCACTGCTGTTCAGAATTTCCAAATGCAAATTACAGGCAATTTCCCTTAATTTATTAAAATTAAAAGTTAAATCTCTTTTGAGGTGACTGATTTCCTAACACGTGTACTGCAACATTCAGTTAAAAGCGACTGGTGCTTCAAACCAGAGAAATCAGACCTCCTCACTTGGTTTTTCTTGTCAGTTTAATAGCAATTAAAAGAGTCAGTGGAAAAAAGAGAGCTTCCTTAATAATCAGAATTAAAAGCTGTTCTAGATATAAGGCATGCTTATTAAAAAGAGAATGGAATGAAACTGAGAACTCAAAAATAGCAAGATCTGACCTCCTTTGACAAGTCACCCTCAGCAAAATACTGAATTAAAAAAAAAGAAAAAAAAATGACCTTGAGGAGTCACACTTGGGTGCAAGTACAAATCAACCTGTCTGAAGATAATGGTTGAGAAATCAACATTTCCCTTTGTCTCCAGCTCAGTCAATCCAATTAAAAAACCAGCCAGGAATGAGTCATGTGAATGAAATGATTGCTTTCGCTCAATATGTTAATTGACTGGGAATCGCATACACGCCAAGGCGAGATAAGAGACTGCATCCTACGTAGGATTTTGCAGAGTCCTGGATGTGCACGGAGGAGGCAGGGCGGATATTGCTAACGCTGAAAAGGAGAATTCTGAGAAATTAACTTGAGCATATTCTTGTCCTTGAATATATTATTTTTCCTAAGCATCTAAATCAGGAGAAATTAAGTGAATCACTGCTAGGAAACTGTAATACTGTGATTAATGTTGTTCTGAGCTGACATTACTTTTGTTTTCAAAAGAATTCAGATTTGCTCAGTCTCTTCTAAGTAAACAGCAATACGGAAAGCATGTTTTTATCTCAATATCTTTTTTTTTTTTTTTAGGACAGAATAATTACATTCGAGAAGAAGCAATTCCTTAGGGCAGATTTAAGCAAATCCATTACCTCTTCTAAGAGGAATTCTAAACAATAACTAATGAAAAAAAAAGGGAGGGAGGAGAAATCTAGATTTATAGACATCACTAAATATATTCTCTTTATGCCTGTGCCACACGCAAGCGGTGCTAAGACATCTCTTAACAAAGCCTCTTTTCTGTACCCAGCTTAGCGCGCTCCCCCGCCTGTTTCTGAAGACCCACCGTAACACAGATGGCAAACAGCTGACACGCTTTGTATTTAAAAACTTAACGGCAACACCCCTGATGAGTGCAGAAAATGGTAAAAATCGGAAAACGCCACATATTGCAGCCAAGAAAAATGGGGAACCCCATCTCAACTTCACCACCACCCCAAAAGCACAGACTCTACGCCTCAACAATTACTTCTTGCCGTTGTTTTCAGCAAGATGCTTGCAAGCTCCATCTTTTCTTCTCTTTGGCCCGCGTGGGCAATTGTTCTAAAGCACTTGTGCATGAAAATAAAGCCCGTGTCAACAGGGGTTACGCTTCACCATAAGGCAGCCACGGGAAAGGACAGTCTGCTACCAGAGCGCTTCTGGAGCGCACGCGAGTCGACTCCGCCATCACCAAATTTAATATCTCTACTGTAAATTCAAATGTCTGTCCATTTTTTTTTTTTTTGGGGGGGGGAAGCATCATAAAAACGGAATACAAATACAATTTATAAAGTCAGGGGTTTTTTTCGTTGTTTTTCTTCTCTTTTTTATAGAGGATGGGGGGGAAAGGGAAGAGACGCAGCTGCAAAATCTAAGCTGGAACTTACCGCAGCTTGTCTCGGTGTTTCTTTTGCTTCTGCCCAATTTTATTTAAAAGCAGGCACCATGAGAGATAATATTCAACAGAGTGAGGTAACAGCAGAGCAGACTAAACACTCCCATACTCCTGGCTCTCAGCCTACCACTACTTTACCACCACGGCCGCTTCGCAGTTGGCACCTGCTCATAAGAAAGCTTCCCCGCGTTGAAACGGTTCTGCAGGACGGCTACGCGTGGTCTCTGCTTTCCGTAACGTTCCCGCGGTGTTCGTTCAGGGCAGCAGGCATAAAGGAAGGGCTGAAACACTTGAAAATGTTACCCCTACCCCCGTGACGCGGGCAACCTTTAAAAAGGACGCAAAACAAACAAAGCAATTTTGTTGTTAGTGATCCAAATCTGTCCGAAACGAAGAGATTTTTATCACAACAGTGGTCATTTTGAGACATGTAAAGTGATTTTGAAAACTTAACATGAAAAAAATCAGCCGTGATTAGATCAAAAAGTACATTTGTGACAATAGGAAACAAGGAAACGGACGAATTCTTGAGCCAAAATTATCAGCGGGTGACAAAGATTAATCCTAATATTAAAATCCATTTCTGCAATGTTAATTGTCACGTCTTAAAATAACCTGTAATGCGGTATAATTTTAATATAACAGAAATAGATTAGCAAGCTGGTACTTTGTTTTCCTTTGCGCCTGCACGAGGTATGTATAACTGCCATTGCCAGACAGAGGTACTATTAACAAAACATTCCTTCCGTTTACGCTTTCGGTCTCTTAGGTAACCACAATTAATCCTCTCTTCTCTGTCCAACACCAGCAACGAACAGAAGCGAGCGGGTGAGAACTCCCATCTTCAGTAAAAACCCAGCAAGACTGGGGCCTCGTCTTGGAGGGAAATGGGTAGAGTGGAGAGGAAAAAGAAAAAAAAATCGGCGGGGTTGACTGTACTTTTGTTGCTGACAGAAATGACTTTTGGTATTGCACCATCTGACAGCATTAAGTCATTAAGTCTTTAAAAATACCGAGGCAGTTTGGATTTTTTAAAGCGAAGATCAGAAGGAAAATGGAAAAGATTTAAGGAGAGAGGCATAGTCACTGCTTCAAGAGCTCCGATGGCTAATTACACTTGCAAAAATCTTTGTCCTGTGCTTATTGTTCTTGCGGAAAAAGTCTTCTCCATGAACAGCGGAAGCATGTTGATATGATGCTTCGCAAAGCAAAATTATCTGGCCATGGAATTCTCAAATGCAAGCCTACATCCTTCCCTGGATGGCGGTCTTAGGTGCTTATTTATGCCCTTTCTTTGAAAATGAGCAAAAACCATGTTACCAAGTTTTCCTTCTGGAATGACTGTTATTGAAACCAAGATCGGTCAGGATACAGAAAGCGTGATTACGGGTGTTGAGGGATATCATGATTTTGAAGGGGAGAGATTAAAAAAAAAAAAAAATCAACAACAAAAAAAACCAACCCCAACTTCTTCTCCCCCTTCCCCCCCAAAAACCTTCCCCAAAATTTCGCAGCAAAAATCCTAACAGAAATATGCGCAATAAGAGCAAATGTGACCCCTTCGAGCAGGCAATAAATTAAGTCAGGGTACGATTCACCTGACTGTGCCGCGTCTCACTGTAAAAATGCCTGTTTCTTCAGCTAGAAAAGGAGGCATGGACGCCTGGCTCAGACTGAGAGATCTGAAATTACAGAAATGAACGCTGCTCTCAGTAGCTGTTCTTCATTTTCACATTGTTTTCATTCAAACATATGCCCATTCTTTTCCCTCTGAAGTTCCAGTGGTTTGTACAAGGCCAAGCCCCAAAGCTAAAGAACAGATGGTACAGGGACGCAGGCAGTGCACAGGCCCAGCGCCGTACGTTGGTTACGTCGGTTGTGAACAGGCTCCATGGCTGGATCCGTGCACTTCAATGCCTTCCGCGTCTAGAATCATAGAATCATAGAATCATAGAATGGTTAGGGTTGGAAGGGACCTACGTCTAAACGTACTCATCGCTATTTTTACTTCTGGTTCTGGGCTCAGGCAGCTACCTGGAGGTACTGAGCAGGACTGGACGGACATCCAGCACCCTGCACGAAACAGAGTTCCTAACAAAAGGAAAAGTGAGTGTCCAATACAAAATCAGAGTTTGCAATTTGTCCTAAACCTACCCTGCTAGCAAGTCTTCCCCATCAAGATGAAATCAAACGTGCTGTCCACATCTGCTTCCATTCCTCTGAAGAACACCGAAAAGGGGAGCACCAGCTCCACTCTTAGCAAGTCAGCACCGAGGTCTTTTAACCCGGCGAAGCCACATGAGTAGGGAAACGATGAAGATCAGATCACAAGCAAAGATAATTCATCCTGCTTAGTTTCATTTCTCAAGGACTCCCACTAGGGTAGCAGATGCCTTTGAAACAGTTTATTTTTCTTTTTTTCCTCATTAATATCTAAATGAGATGTCTCTCCCACCAGCAGTGCCTAGCCTAGCCCTGAGGCATTCGTGAAAATTGTGAAGCGTCTATTTACATTTGAATTTAAGAGAAATGAATCTTAACTCAGGACCTTCACGTCTTTGCAGAAAATCTGATTTTGTGGCTCAGCCCAATGAACCTTTTCAGGCCTAAGCTACCTCGCACAGCTCAATGACGGACTGATAAAAGAGGTGAAAGCTTTAACATCGGCTCTGCCATTCCGAGAAAGCAGACACATTTCCTCATCTTGGCAAGACAACAATTGCCATTTTCTTCCATCTTTGAACGTTTCTGGCTTGATGCAGCCCTTTCCGTTTCTCTGGGCTAGAAAAGCTGTGTTGGCCATTTGAATTCCAATTTTTCGTAAGAGCAATGCACGTTACAACCGGCTTTGGAGACAGACTTTGCCAAGTACGTATTTCACTTCGTAGCCAAATTCATTCCGGTTTTAAGACATATTTTCAAAGACTAGGGCAGGTCAAGGTGTCCCAGTTTGATTGCCTTTGTAATTTCCAAGAGGAATAAAACTCTGATGCTCTTCTTGTGTAGAACAGAACACCATGGAGCCTAGAGGACAAGAATATGTAACAGTGTCTAAACACACTTCAGACTTTTACCCTACTTTTTACCTTACATCGGCTATATCTGAGGTTAGATGTTGGATAGAAAGGAACTTCTAGCTTTGACACGCTCCATCAACACACAACACAGAAATTTCCAAGTAAAAGAAGAAGACGACAAACTCTGAACTCTAACCATTGGGTTGGGACCACAGACTGCAAAGCCAAGCCAGCACCAAGAACTTAAGAATGGTAAAATAATTCAAGAGATGATGATGAGGAGGAGGAGGATGACGATAGCCACCCTGAACAGCAAGAGGAGCATGCAGAATCTTATTTCCCCAAACGCCCCACCTTGAGCCCAACGTTATACAAGTCCAGCTCTCTGCTCCCAGGCTCTGCCCTCTGAACGACGACATCGCGTTGGTAAAACCACCACGGTCACAAACAGAAGCAGAAGGTGGAGCAGAAAACGATGTATCTTCAACCGCAGCAAAAGAGATGACTAGATGGGATTATTTTATGATAGGACTGTGTCACGCTTCCCTGCTTTTTTCCCTTCATTTTTGCATTTTACCTTGATGTGAAATTGCGCTGTACTTTCATAAAAGAGATTATAGACGAGATGCATGTTCTTCAGGTCAGACAGCCCAGCAAAAACGCTACCTTTCTGATTGGGTAACAGGTGCCATGCTAGTGAAAATTAACTTCATTTTCTGCTGCACGAACTCCTCTTGCACAAAAACATTAATCTATTTCTGAGGCGCAGCACAAATTCCCTTTTTAAGGCAATGAGTGGGAAGTGTGATACCAACACAGAATTCAGCTCCTCATCTGAATATTACTGTGCTGGAAGTAGATTACAAAGGGACCACTTCCCCCTCCAGAAAAAGAAAAATGTCCTGACCTGGGGGAAAATGGAGGGGAAGGGTTAAGACATCTTTAGGTTGCTGGGAGCAGGTATTTCACAGAGCAGTAATACTGACTGGAAACAGATGATATCACTGCAATCGTCCTAGCATCAGAAACCATTAAAATAATTATTTGTGGTAACACCTTAGTCAATCTGCCTTTACTCCCATGGAAAGAAGGATGCTCTACTATAGACACCTTGATATTTTTAACTAAATAGATTTATCCAGGTTGATACAAAACGCGGCTCCCTCAGCTGCCTAGCTAAGTTGACATCCACAAAAATAACGCGTTTCCCCTAGAGTGGGGAAAGTGCAACTGAATTTCTTAATCACGTTAAATATGTTGTACGTATTGTAAATAAATCTCACCTCTCAGTGCGGTGGTTGGTTTTTCCTTACTAAAAGAGACTCAAGGAAATAATATTCACTCCACTCAACGGCTCACTGCGGAGCTCACCCTGTCTTTGTGGCAAACAAAGTTTTGAATTCACAAGGAAAGCAACAGATGCCTCCCAGATCTGACAAATAACCACAACGATACGTAGCCAGGTCAAGCCAGGAAACACCCCGCTAGGCAGAAATCAAGACTGAAGCATAAAGGTATCTTGTTGCTTCTTCTATTTTTCATTTTTAGCAGCAGCCAGGAGGATCTGCAGCGAATGATTAACCCCGCGGCATCTCCAGCATGAAGCAGTCACACAGGAGGGAGGCAGGCCTGCGGCAGCTGCGTGCTGGAACTCCCCCATTAGCAATTTTCCAGAATGGGTTACTGTGGCATCATCCTCTGATGGCAGGGATGATGTAACGGTTGAACGGACTAATGAATTTTTAACCTCAGATTTGCTGGCATTCGAAAAAGTGTGGCTATGCAAGCAGCAAATTCAAAATTTTGCAAGTGAGTGATACGCTCCACAAAGCTTTAAATTCTTCCCCAATTTAATAATAAATTTTACTAGTATGATCTAAGGACAAAATTATTTTTCCTCACAGCTTTGGAAATCTGTTTCAGTTATAAGTCTGGATAGTTTAATTAGGGAAGCATGTTTAGTTTAAGAAAAAAAAAAATCGGATGGGTTAGAAGAAAAACCCTTCTAACACTCCCTAGGGTCTACGGGTCCTTCAACCCAATTTGATGTGAATGAAACCATTATTGTTCTTTTGACTCCCGCTGAGCCATTATGTTAACGGTTTTCCAGAGATCTGAGTAGCGTTTTACCACGTTTTCATTATTCCACTAGCCAGGATTTCAGTCCTTAGACATCAGAAGTTTCAAACTTTAAAACAGTTTTTTGTTCAACATTCTGAGAAAGCAAAATCCTTTAAAATTTATAGATTATTAGAAGCATTTTAGATTGGCATCTGGTGGGTATTTGAAATTAACTGAGAGAAAACCCCAGGTCCCTCTTTCTCTCTTTTTAAGCATCAATCAGTTTAACGTATTAAATCCTGCAGCAATGAAGACTCAATCAAGCAAATGAAACAGAACACACCCACTGACAGATATTTCCTGCCATAAAAACGCTCACACATTGGATGGAAGAGTCACACCCTAATAAAATCTAACAGAGAAAACAATAAAAAGGGTTAAAAGGTAATAAAAGGATTATTATCAAGCTACATAGACTAAGCCAAACCTCTAAGTGATATTTTACGGCATTAAAATGGGAGCTTTGATGATCCAGCTGGTGTTTTAACTGCTTTAGAACCAAAATACTCACTTTTTTTATACCCTCGTGTGCAGCTACGTAATAGACACTTGCTGCACAACCTTATTGAAATAAAGCTGCTTTCGAATCAGTTGCAGAAAATAGCTATGCGATAGCATCCCAAAACCAATTTGCCGCTTTGGTTCGAAAAGGAAAGTAGGCTTCAAGTAATTAATACTTACAACGCTTTCTTTGCCACTGCACCAGCATAATACTGAGGTAAACCGCAGACGGTTTGATATTTAGCGCTCCGAGAGGCTTCTGCGCCTGCGGTAACTCAATTAAATTCAGCAGGAATAAGCAAGCTGACGAGCTGTAAGCTCTGTTTCTCTTCAGAAGACACTTCCAGTCGGATTTTATACAGACGTTTCTGACACACACAGAGACTGCCCTCAAACGAGCACAGAACCTCTAGTCTAATCAAGGCACCAAAACTGTTACAGATGAACAGCAAAACGAGGAAAAGCAGCAAGCAGGCTGATGCCAACTCGGTTTAAAAGCCAAAATTCCTTCAGAGCAGAACTTCTAACGCGTCTCTAATGACCAAAAATAAACTCATCAAGTACTGTTCTTGAAGGTGGTTTAAAATAGCATCGTTATGTCCTGTACAGGTCCCACAGAGCCCAAAAACTCCACAGAAAATCACCAAGCAGTGATGCAAGCCTCCAATTTCCCAATAATACCTAGCCTTCCCAACGGCCTAATGCGTTATCCAAATAATTTGGGTTCGGCACGAACCTCCCCTTGTAGGAATAGTAGCGCTTTCGGTTACGGACGACAAGTAAGCCTTACCATATCCCCTCATTATCCGTTTTCTGCGCTCCTGAATATGTCATATGGGTTTCCTCACCTGATAGGGACACGGGATGTGATATTCTCTGCAGCGTTCTTGAATCCACGTCGTCTCCCACACACCTCGATAAGCCTGCTCATAGAAATAGCAGCCAATTACAACCAACAGTGGCACCAGATACAGAACACTGAACACGCCAATCCGGATCATGAACTTCACCAGTTTGTCCTGGTTCTCTTTTTCTAACGGGATTTCAATGCGAACCCGATTGAGAGAGATAATGCCAGCTAGCAGAAGGGAAACTCCAACAACAACATACAGGCAGAGAGGTGCAAGTACAAAGTATCGTAATGCATCCACATCATAGAGGCCAACAAAACATACGCCGCTAATATTGTCACCTTCAATTTTATTCATTGCTAAGAGGATGATGGTGAGAGTTCCTGGAATGCCCCAGGCACTGGCGTGGAAGAGCAACGCTTTCTTCTCGATTGCTTCGCTGCCCCATTTTGGCACGGCTGCCAAGAACCAGGTGATGGTAAGAATGACCCACCAGACGCTGCCAGCCATGGTAAAGAAATAAAGCACCATGAAAAGCATGGTGCAAGCTTTGTTGTGAGAGCCCTGGGTCACCGTGGAAGCCTTGTACTGGGCAGGGCTAGATGCGTTACACGCTACTCGGTCTTCAAGCAGAAAGCCAATGAAGAAAATTAACGACACCATCATGTAACAGACGGCGTAAAATATTATCGGTCTTTCTGGATAGCGAAATCTTGTGACATCAATCAGAAAAGTTAAAAAAGTAAACAAGGTAGCAGAAAGGCAGACGATGGAGATCACTCCGATGAAGTAGCGAGCAAAGGAGAGCTCTTCACGCCGAAAGTACATGTTTGGGCAAGGAGGGGAACAGTCCCGTACGCTCAGGAAAGAGTAACCCAGCTCAGGGTCTATTTTCAACTCCTGAGGACACCAAAAACCATAATCCCTCTGTACTGCCACCGGGGCCTCTTCTGTGGGCTCCCCAGCTAAATTGAGGTCAACAAGACGAGGATATGGCTCATCACAATCTGGGAATCTAAAAAGTAAGAAAAGAATTATTTACAAGAAATATACACATACTTTGCAAAGACTAGTAACCTTATTTATGTGTCTGACTTCAGACACGCTAACTGGAGTGAAAATAAAGACAATCCACACGACGGGTAATCCATGAAATAGCACACTATGTATAAACAAACTCCAGATCTCATGGTCCCAGCACGCAGTGGATGTTTAAACTATAAAATAAGTTTAAAAACAAAATAGAGAAACAAATGGAAAGGGGGCCCATTGGGGCTTTAAGCATAAAGGTGAGGATAAAAAAATCCGTCTCAGAAAGTCTGTAAGTTTAGGCTTACTGAAAACTGAGACTATGTGCCCAAGGAAGCATGATTTTACAGAACATTTTAAAACCTCTCCCTAAGCAGCTGTACCAGCTGCTATCAGACAGGACGCTGAGCTAGCTACACCAAAAATCCAACCTGGCACTGCTACTAGCATTAATAAACTGAAATGATGATGAAGATACTTCTGTAAGTAAGTAAAGCTCTGACTGGAGGCTAAGGGCTGCTGGAGATGCAGTCTGGATTTCTGAAGGATTCCACACATAGCTTTCCGGTTCTCCCCTCCGCTAGATGTTATCGCCTCAGCAAGCGCAGCGCAAGCTACGTACGCCTGCTCCTCTGCCACAGTTCATGTTCTGGCACTACGGCACTAACACAGCGCCAGTAAAGTCTCAGCAGCTTTGGCTCTGGTTTTGAAATGTCACCGCCTGGCCTCACTGAGGAGACGGGAGGACCTAAAGGGCCCAGGTATCTGGAGTACGGAGTTAGAGTGATCTTTGATCCTGACTATCAGGACCTAGAAGCATCCTCTGACTTATTATTTTGCTAAAAGAAGTTTTAATTGTTTTTCATTCTCTCCAATCCAACTGTTGGAGAGACTTTTTCTTCCTTTTTTTCTGCTCCTGTATTTCACTAGCTGTTGGAGTCACTTATAAAAGAAATAAAGCATAAAGAGACTGTTTTCAATTTCATCTATGTGCTGTTTCAAATAGACTGGAACGTCATTGAACACTTTTCTCTAAAGTTATTTGTGTAACGTAAAGCTGAAAACCTCTGCTTGCACACAAGCTCAACAAGAAGTAAATGCTCTGAAAACAGAGCTTTGAGATTTTACACACTCATCAAAACCAGCCAGCTCCCCCTTCAGAAACAGAGACTACTAATCTCCAGCCTATGCAAATTTGCCTAACGCTCAGAGAAATTTATAGCAGTGTCACCTATTAAACTTTGGTATAGCAGGCAAAACCAGGTCAGCATAAATGACAAAGAAGAAAAACAGCTGGGTATATTCATTCATTTAAGAATATGCACGTACAGCTTACAGCAACTGCCCACAGAAATTTTCAGCTTATCTCTTGGGCAGATGATAGAAATATGAACTCAGTTTCCACCCCAGGAAACAGGCTGTTACATAAATGGAAGGGAAAATAAGGGCACTTGTAATGGAACACATTTAAAACATCTGCTTCAGAGCATAAAACATCCTCGATCACACTAAAATCTTACTCAGGGATTCTGAAAAAGCCCCAGATTTGCTCACCTGGTGCACTCCATATCCTCAGGCCAAGAGACCCCAAACATCTCCATGAGCTTGGAGCACTCGCTGTAGGCTCTTTGACAGAGTCTGCGACAGGGGAGCGTGACGCGGCCGTACTCCATGCACACAGGAGCGTAGAGGGCACACAGAAACGGTCGAAAATCCCTGGAGCATTCCAAATTCACCATCGGATGAAACGGCTGGGAAAGAGAAAGGAGAATTCAATACCTACACACAGCAGGTTTGTAGAACGCTTCAGGAGGAAGCTGTAATTTGTCTCATGAGGCGATAGGGCTTTCACAGCCACAACCACAACCTTTTTCTGAATTTTATCTGCTGGAAGAAGTGATCATGTAATACACCACTTATGTATTTGAGGAAGACAGGCAATCCAGAAGCCTGGGGACAACGACAAAGGTTCACAAGGGACACTTACGGACTCGATTTGCATTAAAATCGACGGGAATTAGACAGCTAAACACCTCTGAGGATTCAGACTTTGCTCCACACTCTGCAATAACAGTCCTGTCAACTCGATTCCTTTTAGCTTGTGTAAATGGCAGACACATCACGAATTGCGAGCTGCTTATTTAGTAGGGCAATAGGAAAAACTTGCGTTCGGGTGAGGAGATTACAATCCAAGGAGTGTTAGATAATGCAAGATTCCTTGACAGTACAGAAATGTCGTATCCTGTGATCTTTCAGATATTATTTTCAGATCGTGACATAATTGTAAATAATCTCCCTGTTTCTTGAAATTCTTCAGCAGGGCTGTGTCCTTCATATCTTTCTATAAAATGCAAACACAAGACATCCTCTGTTCCATATCTGTTCAAATCTCAGTTCTATCATCAGAGTATATCTGTACACAGAAAACAGTCCCAGCATATCATTGTTACAGAAATTCTCACACAGATACAGAACGTTCCAGCTTCCAGAACAGCGCTGTAATCCCAGTGAAGTCACACCAAGTATGTCACTTCTTGACCAACCATCAGAAAGCACTATGAAATCAAAGCTTGAAAAAAATTAGTCAGAAAAAATAACTGGTGTCTTGTGCTGCTGTGTGGCTTTATAACAGGTTTAAGTAACGGTGATAGCAAGACTCCTTGGAAGCACCGAGAGAAAATCTACCACAATTAGCCAATAGACAGCTATTTTAAGTACTTCTGAAGACGAAAAAGAAGGAAAAATGTACAAAAAGGATTTATGTCTTAACAAAACGTGGTGCACATTGATAATCCGTGATACCTTCTTACTATCCACCATGGGTTCATTTTGCTCTTGCTTGTTACGGCTTGTGTCTAAAAATCTCCAGGAGTCAATCAATATCTTATTTGGAGTCGTGTGGCACCTGCCACCACGCGAAGCCTCGCCGTATCTTTGGATATTAATGTAAGAGCAATTATATTAAGAATGGAACTACAGAATTTTGAAATACATTAGGTCTTACAGCTCTAGAATAAAACAAACCAGCATGTGGATGCTGAATTACTCTGCTACCTCCAGACTGGAGAAACAGCAGTGACATTTTAGTAAGCCGCTTCTTTTCCTTTACTTGTATTTCAAATCATAGCTTGAAAGGAAAAGGTAACACTTGCTTGATCCATGGCAATGCTAACACAAGCTCTGTTCCAGATAGGTATTCTATAAAAACTTTATTATCTTGACACCAGAGTTTCCTCTTCTCCGCAGCCTAGCAGGATTATAGAGCAAGAAGTCTAATCTTCAGAATTTGTGGTGCAATAGCAGAAGCACAAATGAACCTGCTCTCTCTATATATAAAACCTAAATCTTATTATAAGTGAAGCCGAAGAGTGGGCTGTAGAAAGATTACATTTTCAAACAGCAATTTCCTGAGAAGTACTTTAAACCGGTTCAACATTTTCTGAGCTATAGAACAGAGCAGATTCAACAGCAAAAAAAAATAGGTCATCTTCCGTGGCAATAAAAGTGACAATCGCTAGAAATGATGAGGAAAAGTTTCACATCTCAGTTCCTCCTTATCGCCTTCTTACTCTTCCAGTTCTCCCTACAGGCCTCCTTCGCTCCGCAAAAAGGTTAATATTTGGAATACAAGACCATGCCATGATTATACCGATTTTTTAAACATGATTACTATTTACCAAGCTGATTAAATTCTCTTTAGTGCCACGCATTTCTGAAAATGCTGTCTCATGCCAACAGAGCCATGCAATTTGGCAACAGACAAAGAGCAGCTATTGTCAAGGAAAAAGGAACCAACAGTTGGAAAGTATTGACGTTTGCAAGCTAACTGTCACTCAGGGAACACTTTCTGTTTGGCTGGACATTTACTTCAGATGCATATATATTTTCATTTTTAAATATTGCCTAGAACACACTTAAAGCTGTTGTTTGACAACAAGGATCCAAGAAATTGATTCTATGTCGTTATGACTTGGGGCTGGGTTGAGTAGAATCCCAGAAGGGTTTGGGTGGGAAAGGAGCGTTCAAGCCCATCCAGCCCAACCCCCCTGCCAGGAGCAGGGACATCTCCAACCACATCAGGTTGCTCACAGCCCCGGCCAACCTGGCCTGGAATGTTTCCAGGGATGGGGCATCCACCGCCTCTCTGGGCAACCTGGGACAGGGTTCCACCCCCCTCAGTGTAGACATTTTTTTCCTAATATCTAACATCCAAGATGCTGAAACATCTGCAGTACCACTAGTGTAACTGGATCTTCCCTCACCAAGTCCCCCTGAGACCATGTTAGCTGCACTTTGGGTTCTTTAGAGTTGCAGAAAACAAGTCTGGTTTTGAGTATGGCTTCACCATACTCCTTAAAACACAGTACAGATGTACTCAACCCCAACAACACTGAAGAAATAGCGGTAATTTAAAAGGACTGTTCCTCTAGCACTGGCTGTTCTGCTCCTCAGCCTCTCTCCCACCATGGTGTCTCTCAAAATAGTAACTGCAGGCAGACAAAAACTCTCTTATTAATTATATCAAATCAGTTTATTTTAAAATCAGGAAGAGGCTCAGCTAGACAACAGATGGAAAAAACCCTACAACCACTCCTCACAATGCAGAAAAAAAGAGACTTCCTTGCTTTCAACCAGTAACGGCGGCATTTGTGTCTGTAAGCACCCTACCTCAAAAATTATCTTAGTCCGCTGCAGCTCCTAAGATGAAAAGTCACTCCCACCTACTGATTACGTTGTTCATTATTGAAAATAAAGCCAGGGAGATTAAAAGGCTTTTTTTTATGCACTTGCCCAAGGACACGCTGCAAGTTCTGACATTCAGTCCTACTCCACTGGTGCCTAACAAAAGGCTCTCTGTTTAAACGGGACGTGGTTTTGAAGAATGCCTGTTGAACAACTCAACATGCAGAGGGAAAAGGAAAAGGGCAAGGACAGGAGAAGACACAATAGCCAAACTGATGTCAATAATTCAGGCCAGGCCCTGGGAAATGCAAGAAAAGAAAGAGATAAATGTTTAAGAAGAGATAAGCACTTCTTCGCTCCTGAAGGTACTTAAGTATTTAAAATACGCCAGATCGCAGAACTGTCTAATGTAGCTACAGTTGTACACCCACTGGTCCTTCTGCCTCTGAGAAAAACCTTTGTGAGGGTGCAAATTCCTTCAGACCCAGTGGTAACGGCAGCATTACGAACCCGACTTTCTCCAGGTTGAGTCAGTCAGCCCTTGCGCATCCCTCCCTTGCTCGGCCATGCAGGTGGTGCGTATCGAGTAACACGGCACCACCGCGCATCGCTGCTCTCCTCGGCTTGCACCACAGCCTTACCCGTCTCCTCCTCCCCAGAATTTTCTTTGCTGCTAGCAAAGCTGCTGTAAGAAATTTCCCAGCTCCCAGGAGCGTGGCCCCAGCTCCTTCCCTCCCTACAATTCCCATCTGCTGGAAAGACAAACCCAGGCCATGTTTTAACAGCCATGCTCTAACAGAGAGGAGAAATTTCCTCCTTACCTTTGTTTTTCTTTTCTTTTTTTTTTTCCTTCAGGGTTTTTTTTTTTTTCAGGAGAGGATGAAGGACAAAGCAGAGCTGGAATGATATGTGTAGATTTTTCCAGCCAAATAATTTTTTAAACAATTTCTCTCTTTTGGTTACGAAGCAAGAGCCATGACTCTACCTATAAATACTCCATGGAACTGCCTTACAGTTTCAGGCTGCTCACATTACTGAAGGATAATAAATCAAATCCTACCTTTTATTTTACACAGCAGTAGCCATTTAGCTGGCTGTTACTTGGGAAGGGACATTATTGCAAGATCTAAAGGAATTTTGGTGATCTTTCACTGTTCTGTTTGTTTCTTTTAACAGAAAACTGAACGGGAAGCATTCTCATAAACTCACAGATGGAGGAGGGAAGTTTTCTTCCCCCAGGCTCATGGGAAAAGCGTGATGCTATGACTATCCATTACTGTCGCAATTCTCTGGTGGAAGCAACTGCCTCAGGGCGTATCTTGTCTCAGGGCAGCCACATGATCTGCTCTTTCTGTCCTGTGTTGCCTTACGTTTGAATTCAGCTTGCTATTCATTAGGAAAAAAAAATAAATCTTGAATTGGACCTTCAAGTCATAGAATCATAGAATCATAGAATGGTTAGGGTTGGAAGGGACCTTCTAAGGTCATCTAGTCCAACCCCCCTGCAAGGAGCAGGGACATCCCCCACTAGATCAGGCGCTTTCCAGGCTACGGCCCGAGGAGAATCGCAGAAGCTGCAGCTCGATTTCACTCTTCAGGAAACTCCTAGTCAGACCGAACACGTTGCTGCCTCCTGCTTTTGATAACTACACATCTTCTCCGACGGAACTGCTCTCACACCTCTGACAGCAGAGCAGCTCACGTGAACGCTCTCTAGAGATTGTTCTAGGCAGAAATGGTTTTCTTGAGACAGTGGAAATTGGTTCTCCAGTGGCTCTGACCTACACGCTCCTCTGAATCCTGCTAGGTTTGCTGGAGCCTGTAGCCCACAGTCACGCAAACTTTACCCAAAAATATTTATTGTAAGTTAGTACCTTGAGCTGAACAACTGCTGTAGTACTTCATCTGCTGATGCTAACTTCAGACAAAGCTGTGCTCGAGTCCTGCCTTAACCTAGCTGGTGTCTCCTAAAGATTAAGGAGTGCTCACACGGGCACAGCGGAGCTGCTGGTTTGCAAGGAGCAGCGAGCTGGGACACTCACTTCTTAAAAAAAAAACAACTTACAGCCAGGTCTAACAGAAAGCTACTTGTTTTCCACTCAGTTTGGCCTTGAGCTAGACAGTGCCACACAAGTAATGGCTGCAGAAAGGGCCAGAAACACACGGCCAGGTGTGCAAGAGTGAGTCCATTTCTTCTGGAACCAATCCACGCTTGCTCAACTTAACGTGACCATGGAAGTGCAGCTTTATGGCACAGACACTTCGTTCTGTTTTCAAAAGGCAACAGACTCATTTGCCCAAGCCTGCTCTTAATGCGTGGTGCCAAGAGAAATTTAGCGAAGAGTGTTTAGCACAACGTACACTCAAAGCTTACCTCACCATTAACTTCCTTGTCTGGAGAAACTCAGGCATACTTTTCTGTGTGTAATTATTTTTAGCTTTGCACAGTGACGCAGGTAGGAAAAGCCAAACGGGGTCACAATTCTGGGTGCTTACACACAATTCTTAAGCTTTCCTCTTCAGCAGGGACAAAAGGTATTCTCGTATTATCTGAATGAATCCTTACGAACCACAAAACCTTCTGCTATCCCACGTCTCATCATCTGATATTAGCTGGAAAAATTCTGGTTGCAGTAAGGATTTGATTGACGCCGTACTACATAATGGACTGAGAAGTCAAAAAACTCAGATTGTTTTACTTTAGTACTAAAAATATATGTTCACATTTAAATAACAGCTATTAAGTCATTCCAACAATAAAAAGGTCACGTAATGAGTATGGTTGTAAATTGTATTTTTCTCATGCTATGGGTTGAACCAGACAACCACCCTGTTATTCACTTTAAAACCTAAAGACCAATTATTTCACCTGCCTTAATTGTGAAAGGGCAGCAATCATGCAAACCATCCTAAGCTTTCTGGTCTGTAAACAGACAGTTGAGGTTTATTTCTCAATTGCAGAAAAAAAAAAAAAAGTAGCATAAAGATGAAAGTAGTTAAAAGACAGCAAATGACATTAATCTCTGTCTATATGACTAAAAAGCAAAGCCATCTGCTCTCGTTCTTTAAAGAGGTCTCCTGCTTAATTTTAAATTCTGAAGTTCCTTTGGAAGACACTGAGAAGATGGCATCCATCTGTCAATCTGCACTTTTCCTAACTGCGACCTTTATGTTTTAGCAAGCGACGCATGCAGATGGGTGGTCCTGGTAACAATTTCCATTTGCAAGAAGCGTTAGTTTTTATAAGACAGCTGAGACTGCTTGGACTTCCCCCTTCCTCTCCATATGCCTGCTGTGATGGGCTTGGGAGAATTCCAGAGCACCTCAGAGAAATAAATACATCGTCCTCTGGACTGTATTTCAGATGCTATTAAGTTAAGACTTGCCTGACAAGTAAGAGACTCTTGGGCAGGAGCTGCAAGTCTTGCCAAGATAATATTTTTCATTGAAATGACACATTTCTATCTCCTGCGGTCGCAAAGACAACCTTCCAAGTACAAACTGAGGGCGATCACTGCTTTGACGCCTGCTGAAAAAAAAGCTCCAGGGCTGTTGTCGCAGTGGGAAGGAGGAAGATACCCATTATGAGAAGTGGAGCGTTAGCAGTGACAACCTACTCTTTCCCTCAACTCTGCCACCGCAGACTGATCTGCGTGGCAGGGACTCACGGACTACTTCTGCCAACTCAAGGGAGGTCGGTCTCCTTGAAGAACAGCAGCAGTGAAGGGTATAAACAATTCACCGCTGGTGCGCTGCTCAGAAATTTCTCTTGCTGAGCAAAGGAGGAAAAGTATTTGGTACGAAGATTTGTTAGAAGACTTGACACCAACTTGAGAGCACACAGTGGAGTCGGTAGCCAGATCAAGTTCTTCAGAGCTCATAAAAAGGGAATTTCTAAAAATAGCAAACATAAGGGAAGATACAGATAAGGACATTGCCAAGCTTCAAAATCACCAATCAGGGTCTCTTCACCTTCTCATTCTTACTGCCATCAACATGCAGAAGGACAGCATCTGCCACATAAGAAACAACAGAAATACCCTGCAGAAGAAAATTAGACAAGTTGGATTTTTCAAATATAATGAAAGCAACACTGAATACTCCTCCTGACGAGAATTTATTTTCATTTCTCAAAGGCTTGATGACTTTTACTATTTCACGTGTGACTTGGCTGACTGTGGTTTCCTCACACAGCCGACGCAGCAGAATACCTAAGGGTTTATTTATTACAAGCCAACGCAGACTGCGTGAAGCTCCATGTTTCCACCGGGATGAGGGTGGAAGACGACCTGTTTTCTTAATTCTGACATTCAAGCCAGAATGCTTCTTGACAGACTAACCACGGGAATCTACAGCATGCTGACTCCCTTAAACATCCTAAAAAATTACAGCTGTCATGTAACGCACTTCAGGGTATAGTGTCCCAGTGGGTGTAAAAAGTCAGGATAAGATCCTGAATGCTGAGACCTTTAAGTGTTAGCATCTAAATATCCTTCCTGTAGGCTTAGGATACAACTTTACAATAAGGCTAGGTTGATCAATTCACTTTTTTCCACGCTTAGTTTTTTACTGGTTTAGCTCCTTAACGACCTTACAATAGGTTTGGGCAAAGCGGAGTGCCAGCGCAAGAGGCGCAAAAGGGAGATGTGAGCGGAGAACGAAGAGCGGGGCACAGATCAACTGTCCTTACAGCTGGTTAACGTTCAACCCTAAGCCGTGCTGCTCAGGGTATCTGGGGTGTTCATAACCACCTAAAATAGAGTTCAACTGCCCCGGACCCAGCCAGACCCGGAAAATATTACCAGGATACATTTAAGGCAAACGTCATCGTAATAAACAAACTTACTGCTTGAGCTATGGACATCAGACAGAAATACTGGCCTGCTGCTGAACAAGAGTGATGAATTAGTCACCATAGTCACCAACCTGGATTTCTCCAAGGCTTTTGATCCAGTTTCCCCCAGCCTCCTCCCAGAGAAACCGATGCCTTACGGTCTAGACAAGTGGTCTGTGGGGAACAACGAGCTGACCGGCTGCACCCAGAGGCAGCAAAATGGCTCCTTTTCAAACCAGCAGCGTGTCACAAGGGGAGTCCCCCAGGGATCCACAGTGGGCCCAACACTGTTGAATATCTTCATAAGTGATCCAGATGATGGGATCAAGCATACCCTGATGAAGTTTGCCTTGGTGAGTGGGGAAGTGAATGCTTCGGAAGGGAGAGCCATCCTGCAGGAAGACCTGGATAGGCAGGAAGAGTGGGCTAACAAGAACCTGATGAAGTTCAACAAGGGCAAGTGTAAGGTCTAGCCCCTGGGAAAATATAACTCAGGAGTGGAGCACAGGCTGGGATGTACCCGGCTGGGGAATGGCTCTGCGGAAAGGGACCTGGGGGCCCTGGTGGACCACAAGCTCAATATGAGTGAAGAGTGTGCTGCTGTGGCAAAGAAAGCCAACAGGGTGCTGGGTTGTGTCAACAAGGGCATCACCAGCAGAGATACAGAAGTCATCATCCCACTCAGTGCTTGTCAGGCCATACCTGGAATACTGTGTTCAGTTTTGGTCCCCGCTGCGCAAAAAAGACGTGGACAGGCTGGGGAGGGTCCAGAGAAGGGCCACAAAGATGAGCAAAGGACTGGGAAGTCTGCCTACAAGGAAAGGCCGAGAGAACTGGGCTTGTTCAGCTTTGAGAAAAGGAAGCTTAGGGGAGAAATTATCTCCATGTTCCAGTATTGAAAGGGTGGCTACAGAGAAGATGGAGACTCCCTTTGTACAGGAGTCCCATGGAAAAGACAAAGGGTAATGGGTACAAGTTACTCCTGGGGAGATTCCAGTTGGACACAAGACAAAAACTGAGAGCAGTTGGCCACTGGAATAGTCTCCCCAGGGACATGGTGGATTCTCCAACATTGGACACTTCTCAGATTCAGCTGGACAGGGTGCTGGGCCATCTTGTCTAGACCGTGCTTTTGCCATGAAAGGTTGGACCAGATGATCCTTGAGGTCCCTTCCAACCTGGTGTTCTATAAATCTATGACAGTGTTCTCAAAGAACGAGTTATCATTCAAAAACTCTCACGTCTTCCCTGGTTACATTAGGATCAACAGCTCCTTGGGCAGAGGTTAAATGACTTAATTCTGCTCCTATGAAAGCACATAATGAACCTAACCTAAATACTTCAGGGAATGATCCTGCAATATCCACTAGGACTGTTACCTTGTCTACACACACTGTCATACAAAGAACCCAAAACCAGTTATACAGCAGCCTTCCAGCACCTAAAGGGGGCTACGGAAAAACTGGGGAGGGACTCTTGACAGGGGCAGGTAGTAACAGGACAAGGGGCAATGGATTTAAACTGGAAAAGGGTAGATTTAGAGTAGATATAAGGAATTTTTTTTTTATAGTAAGGGTGGTGGAACACTGTGCCAGGTTGCCCAGAGAGGTGGTGGATGCCCCATCCCTGGAAACATTCCAGGCCAGGTTGGCCGGGGCTCTGAGCAACCTGATCTGGTTGAAGATGTCCCTGCTCCTGGCAGGGGGGGTGGACTGGATGATCTTTAAGGTCCCTGCCAACTCAAACCCTTCTGTGATTCTACGATGATTTTACAGAGGTGTTTGGCTGCATATTGGAACTTTTCTTGACCCTGCCCAATATTTATTGTCCAAATTGGAAATCAAAAGGAATACTCAGGTAATACAATAATGTCTCTCTAACCACGGACAAGTGAGGGAGGTTGGTATCAATGGCTTGGAAAGAAACGGAGCGTGACACCAATTTAATACAACTATGTACGTGAGCAATATGACACAAACTGAAGTAAGAACATAATCTGTTGGATTAATACTATAAAAATTATTTCGAATAGCAAACAAAACCTAGCTGCAAAATGATTGCTAATATTTTAACAGCTGCATCTTAATCTAACATCACAAACCATCAGTTATATCTACACACCAGCAAAAACACATAAAAAATAGTTGGACAAGAGGGGAGATTTGCATTTTTGGGCCTCAAAATTAAGGATATTTCACAGGGCAATATTTAAAACATAGTGTCTGCTAGCTTGACAACTATTTATTTTCTGGTATACCAAGCTGGTTTTTGGTATAGTTAATTCTAAAAATTAGCAGGTTGTTCCACGTGCAGAAAGAATGCAGGATGGTTTTCCTGGATGCGTGGTCTACACTCCATAAACCCCGGAAGTATCTCTTAGCGTAGGATCCAATCCAAACCAAGCGGCACCGTCTCCAAATCTCAATTCAACAGCACCTTCCTCTTCATTTCACAGAGTTACTGTTCTACAGCTGTTACCGTTTCTCTTCTCTCTCATGTAGCAATTACACTTTTCACGCTATTTTGATTGTAAGGATTCTCAGGGAATTATACCTGGTTTTGCGATCATTTTAGCCCATTTCTAACACAAGAAAAGTAAAGCTGCAGTACTTCGTACTCTTCACGTGCATTAATTGGGTAGACGTGGGCAGATGATTGTATCATCCAGATATTATTCAGGAAAATAAGTATATTTACCTGGAAGTTTGAGGGAAAAAAAAAATTCTTCCCATGTGCTATCTGTACAGCACATACAGCTGGACACAAACAATGGGAAAACGAGGTGCCTTTTTGGGAAGTTCTCAGTCTTTAGAAAGAGATTTTTCTTTCATTATTATAAATCCACAGTGAGGCTACACGCTCTGAACAAACACTGACTCCATTTATGGGGATGGCTGCTTTAACTTTTAAGAGAGAGTGTCCTTCCCAACATAATTTTTGTTACCCAAGTACAGAATTACAAGAGGATCACTAAACGGGCCTCTACTTCATCAGACCGTAACACAGAACAGAAAAATTAAGACTGAGAAAATTTCAATTTACTCCAACGCGTTACATGAAAATTCATTTCTCCTCAAAATAGAAGCTCTAAGATAATTAGTTGGTGATCTCAATTTTAACAAGTGACCATTTTGGAAAAAACATGTCTGCACACAGCAGCTGTAAATTAAAATTTAAGATTCATCAGGGGATACTGTCCCTCCCATTTAGCGCCAAGTTAATGAGGTCACGGATGAACTCTACAGGGGAGGACAGGGAAGGAGAATTAAAAAAATAACTGCAATTGTACAACATTTTTCCACTGGACAGAAAGCTGTTCAGCCTCACAAGCATCTGAACAACCAATTCTGAAAGCCTTGCCAAAACGATCGAATTAAGAATAAAACCAAGCTCACAAAGTTGTTTTTTCTTCCCTACAGTTAATAATTTACCGGATAAATATTTGACAGGAATTCCCACAGTGCCTCCGCTTATTTGTTTCTGCGGCACCCTAAAAGCATGCTTGCTTCTCTCAAAACAGATTAAATATTATTTTGCCCCCAAAGGTCCAGAAGTTTCTCCCTGTTGAGGACAGAAGTCTCTGCCTAGCTCTCTTCTGTATCACTAACACAGTTTTGGGAAAAATCGCTCCCACAGCGTATCCTGCATGTCTTTGAAATGCTCTAGACACGCAGGACAAGATCTAACAATAACAGGATTAACAAGAGAGTGGCAGGAAAGAGGGGACACGGATGGAAGGAAACAAGGGAAGACAAAAAGATCAGGCAGCTACTTTGTGAGGCCCCTACACGGGATGATGGACCTAAATTATTTTCCAGTTAAAGAAGGAGAATAAAGAGAAGCCAACATTTGCGGGTGCTGTGGAAGAGGTATGTCTTCAAAGGGATCGCAACCAGTAACGTACTGGTAGACGTACTCTGTGTGTCAGGTTCTGAGGTGTTTGCAATGGGGGATTTGACAGAGAAGGGGATCAGTGGGATCGAACCATAACAGAGCAGGTCAGAAAAATAGGAAAGAGTGCATTAACTTGCTTGGAGATGTGAGCTTTTGAGGGTGATGCAAGAGACAAGAGGGAGTAAGTGCGTTTCCCCATCGATTGCCTCTTTGAATAATTGCCCAACACTGCAAAGTCCCTTTTACGTACATCTGTGTCTAAAAGGATGGAAAATGCAATTGAGCACAGACCAGGTGTGGGCTGCAAGGTGGGGAAGGTGAAAAGAGGCCTAAGCCTGCTGTGATAAGCCTCGTTTGGTTAGCCCCAGCAGGGCTCAGCTGGCAGAGCACGGACCACCACTCAGAGGGCATTTCCGCCCTGAAGAACCACAGAAGTTCAAACAGCAGAGATGGCTTTCCAGCTCCCTTCATCTCTCCAACCTCAAAAGCAGCAGGATGGGGACAGGACAGGGGATGGGAGCGCGCGTACGTGCGTTTGTTAATGTTTCACAATGAGTTCTGCTCAATAGCCCTTTGCTGACTTCACTCCTGCTTACCTCATGGGTGAGGACTAACACCCAGAGATCAAAACCAGGTCCTTCAAACCATCACACTGGCTCCTCTCACACGGGTACAATAGGTTACCGTCAGAGGAATCAGCTACCGCTGTAGGAGAACCACAAGCCACAGATCTTTTACAGTCCTGGCTTCAATTCAACCTTTCTTCAGCCCCCTCCATGACCCTGGCTACTAACAGCAACCAGTACAAAGTGGGAGGGGAACCACAACCTAAATTTTAAAAGCCTAGAAGCTTACTATTTCCAGACAAAAGCAACCACCTCCCGTTGTGTCAGAAAAAAAAGTAACTGGTGGATTTGAAGAATTACATTGCCTTTTTGTGATGCCACTTAATTAAGGTTATTAAGAATAACTGGCATAATCTTCCTGTAGTTGCAAAGTAAGACTAAGGAAAATGTCTGTGTACTCTTCAGGGTCTGACATTTTTCAGTATTTTAGCCACAAGATCTTGTGAAATTGCAGCTGGAGGACAAATTTTCAAATCAGACCCTTTAAATTATATTTCTTCTACATAAGGTAAAGACTGTTTTTCTGTAAGAACCAGACAGGCTATTTGCCATTAAAAAGCTACTGTGGAAAAGCTGAAGATAAAGTAACATCATTGTTCTTTAAGAAATTCCTATCAAACATTTATTATTTAATCCATTTGTAAAACACGCAGATAAAGTGTTTCAAAGGCACTACAATCACAGGAGACACATTTTTGTTTTCTTGAAGTGTTTTCTTTATTATGGACCTGAAATCCCAGAGCAAACTTTGTTGCTGTATTATTCTCTGCAGTTACGTTTCCATATTGCACCGCCCAGCTCAGACGATGCTAAAAATGTTCAGTAAGAAAGCAGGAGGAATACTCAGCAGCAGGGATTCAGCTAAGGGGTTTGCTGATTCGGAACGGCACTCACAAAAAAGGATGCACAGATGTTACATAATTGACAGCACGACTGAATTATTACGAAGGGAAAACAAATGTAGCGCATGTAAGTTTTCAGTAAAAAATATTAAAAACATGAATGATGCTTCTGGACCTGTGAGGGGAAAAGGAATGGCTGACTAGAATTCTCTCATTGAATTTAAAAAGAAAGATGTTTCTCCTTGCGTGGTGCCACAAACATGACAACTTTTGTTCTATAAATCAAGAAACAGGGAATATAAACAAGTTTACAAATTGAAAGCAACTTTTAAAAGATAAATTTCAGGTTTCTACAACACACAAAGATGAACTACAAGGAGCCTTCCTTCCTTGTTCAAATTCAAATTAACCAGCCCTTTGTGCTGCCGTTCTCTCCTCTTCTCTTTTCAAATTTCCTTCCTCGTTTCCATGGGAACCCCCTCACTGCCAAGCCTCCGAGCTGAGCAAGAGGCCAAGCTTAGCAAGGGGTGTGAAAAGGGGAGAGAGTCAAAGGGCAGAATTTGGCTCGGGAGAATCAAGATGCCAACCTTTGTCACCCCACAAAGAGGGGGTAACCATAGGAACCAGCTCTGCGGGACGGGGAGGAAGAGTATGGTGGACAAATTCACGAGATGGGAAACAAAATGGGAAAGGCGGCGTTAAAAATGCAAAGCTAGAGCCTATAGTGGAAAGAAAACATCTTATAAGTGAAAAAAAAAAAAAAAGAAAAGAAAACCTTAAGGATCAAGTATCCAACTTCATGCTGGTTTTCAGTTCCCATAATTACATCAAATTAATTTATATCAGGCCACAGAGAAACTGGGCAGGTCTGATTCTCAAATCTGACACGAGTATTTAACATTCTCCTGAAAAGACGTTGAGTACTTCCCTTGGCTTTGATGGGCTCTGAAGATGGTTTCTAAACGCCTCACAGGTAACTGGAAAGAGCACGGCTTCGGGAAGATTGCTATGTCCCTTGTAAAAGGGACAGCAGGAAGATGAGGCAGGAAGCAGCTCTAGAAGATCACAGTGATACATAAAGGAAAAATACGGTCCAGTTGTTCACTGTATCTTCAGCACAAAAAGTCAAGAGCATAAAAACAGCAGGTGGTTTGAAGAGGGGAAAAAAATCCAACAGCATCAAGTTCTTCACACAACACCTTTAACTTACGTAACTCCGCCACTGATTTGTGTGGATGCTAAAAGAACACATGAGTTCAGGAAGAAAACTGATAAATTTGTAGAACAATACATCAAAGAGATCTTGTGGAAGAACAGCCTACGTAGATGTGTTACGTACCTGAGCTGCTCCCTCCAGCACCCACGGTGGGCCACCATCGGGTGACCCAGTACCAGGCTAAACACACCTCCGGTCCAGCTTCGTATCGCTGTGCTTCAGTTCTTACATTCATCCATCTCCCCCCCAGTTTAATTTCTACTACTCTGTCTCTCACACTAAATATATTATTTAAAACCAGATTTTATTAAAATGTTATTACTCAAAGCGTTGCAAGATTGAGTAATGAACTCAGTCCAAGAGCACTGGGTTCCTCAACCATTAGGATATTTTGCAGCTCGCTGACCTTCTGTACCAGTTTGGTGCTAGACACAGGACAAACACCCGCTCAGTTTCCTTCAGAAAGTTGCAAAACCTTCATGCATTTGAATCTCTTAACGAGATAAATCTCTTTATCCTCGGAACATTTGAAACATGCTTTGGTGAATTCCTCCTCTTCTCATACCACAGAGCACAAAATAGTTTCGCAGCCACACTGGAACATCCCATTGATACAAAAATGATTCAAATCCATAAAAGCCATCCTAACTTTCTCTGAAATCACAGAAATGTTTCCCAAAACAAAGTAAACTGCAGCCATACCAGTAAGACAAATGGTAAAATTTATGACAACTGCTCCTAAAGTTGTTATTTCATACTTATTCTCTTGTCTTCTCAGTCTGTTGTGGATTGCTTTCTGAACCTGACTCTCCTATAACAGGAACCATCATCACCCACTAGAGAAAGCAAGGAAACCACTCACCACTTCCAAGTGACCAGCAAAACAAAAAGGACACCCTAGCCAAGCCACACAGCTTTGAACCAGCCCACCATTATTTACATCACCACCAGCTTTTTGCACAAAAACCATGTTCTGAAAGAACAGCACGTCGAAAGGACAGAAAACTAAAGAGATTCCAACCTATTTTATCAGCTCCCAGGTTAAAGTTGAGATAGCTAGATACTCTTAGTATCAGAAGAGTTTAAAAGGGGAAGAGAAAGGTCCTGCTGACTTGATTCTGGAGCAGACAGTAGGTCTCTGCCTTACGAGGGACAGAATCTAAAGTCAGGATCAGTCTAGTCAGCGTAACAAATACCAACCTGTGCTACTGCAGCGGTCAACATAAACGTGGTTTTTGTTCCACAGCAGCTGCACCAACTGGTTGATTTTGATTAAGGCAGAGAAAAAACACACAAAGAGAGAATGAATGTCTGCACGCTTAAGGTAAGACGTAAATGGCAAGACCAATACTCCCTTAATGCTCTGGCACAACACTCTCTTGCTTCTAAGTTTATGCTTGTTACAAAGCTACAACTGACTGTAAAGCACACCGTCATTTAACTATTCAAAATAAATTCATGTGTGTTCCACCTTTCTCCATAATTCCTCTTTAAGCCTCCGCCAGATGCTACAGAATTAGCCACACTGCAGAGCCATCTGCCTTCATGACCCTGAAAACAAGCCCGCTGTGAATAGATGTTGATTAAGATGTAGATCACTCACTTTAAACTGAATCATCACATAAAACTAATGTTTTTTTCATATGCTCGCACTAAACTATTAAGGCCAAACTTGGTTTCCATGTTTCCAGTTGAATCATCATTCCAAATTAATCTTTTATTCAGGAAAATACGAACATGGCGACAGAGTTCATCTTCAATGAGCAAGCAGTAGTTTATCGATTTAACAAAAGAAACCCCAAACCCTACTTCTCTTCATTTTCTCCCTCACTACCAGTCTGCATTTTGAAAATATCCACATGGCATCCTGTTCTCATTAACAACCATAAAAGACTAGAAAACAGTATTTCTGAAATTATTCTCTGGAGAACATCTGTTAGCCAGGCAAAAGCAAGCCAGGGTTTCTAACACCTGCTGTCTAGCTCTGCTGTTTGAGCACTGATGATCTACTCCGAGGAGTTTTACCCCTTGTGTCCTTTATTTTCATTTTGGAAAGACACATCTCTTCAGTACTCTACTCTTTCACACACAGCACT